>WYDF02225427.1:1578-21124 GCA_009867245.2 Adranes taylori
TTCCCTTGTGCTTTCGCGTCTTGCTCCGTTATATTTTGTATTGTTTTGTTTTCGTTTTGTGTGTGTGGGCGTGGGGGGGGGGGGGGGGGGGGGGGGGGGGGGGGGTGACATTTACTTCTTATGCGGGCAGCCAATGTGTTAAACAAAGAAGAGCGTGTTAAAAAAAGCTAATACAGGAAATAATCAACAGATGGGCAAAAAATTAAGAGCACTGCAGAAAAAGTTTCGACGGTATTGAAAAAAAGAAAGCAGATCTATAGATAAAAAACAGTGTACGCAGCCAATGAGGACATTAATAAATTCTGATATCTCCTAAGAAAATTCAAAAAGATAAGCAGTCAAAACCGCCCCATAAAAAACTAGGAAGGGAAATTAATCTTCAACGAAACAGAAAAAGTTGAGTGCATCGCACATTACTTACAATTCCAATGCACAAACAAGCAGCAAGTAGCCTTCAACTTCAAAAACAGTTAAAAACTCAAAGTAAGCAAGTGTAGTACAAAAGCACAGGAAATAACAAGTTATACAAAAGACGAAATAAGAGGCATAATCAAGCAAATGAATCCAAAAAAACCGCCGGACCTGACAATATTCCGACAAAAGCAATTAAATTATTACCAGAAACGGTAATAGCCCAGCTTACAAACATTATTAACAGCACGTTAAAGCTGAAATATTATTCAAGTAAGTGGAAGACGGTCACGATCATCATTATTCCAAAAAAAAAACAAATATTTTATAGAAATGTAAAACAGACAAATAATTTTATTAATTTCTATGGCAAAAATCGCAGAAACTCTGTTCAAGAACACGATCCAGGAAATCGTAGAGAAAAGAAAAATACCGCCACCAAACCAGTTTGGGTTCCGATCCAAACAAGCAGCAACGAAGCAAGCGGTAGTGCTCCAAGCGGAAAATTCAAACGGCAAAATCCAAACGATTAAAATCCGTAAGCTTATTCCTCGACATAGAAAAGGCCTACGACACAGTTTAGCACGATGGCCTATTGCACAGCATGTGGAAACTGGACCTTCCAAAAGAAATTAGAGCAGTAATAAAATCTTTCCCAAAAAACACGAGATTCCTAGTACGAGAAGGCAATCTTTGGCAATCCAGTACATTCTTTGGTCTAGCCCAAAGAATGCATTGGAAGGACTTCCACAAGATATCATACAACATATTCATGCAAGATATCCTAAATCCAAGAAAAGGCTGTAACAACAACATCCTACAATTTATCGATGAGAGGGCAATAATAAGCCACAGGATTAACTTAGTGCGAGTAATAACGCAGAAGCCATGTGAGTAAAAATATATAAATATTTTGACAAATGGAGATTTAAGGTGAACGCAATGAAAACAGTACTTGTGTAATTCACGAATAACATTATTAAACATAATTTTATACGGATAAGAGGCAATAAACAAAAATTCAGCACATAGGCAACGTGTCCAGGATGTGTGCTCGACAAGAAACAAAACTGGGTAAAGCACGTCTTAAGCAGAGCAGCGAAAGCAGAAACAAACAGCAAGAAAATCGTCAAGAGTAATAAACGACAACAGAAACAATTTTACAGGTAAAAGGAAAAACACGGTGATGAACGCAATTCTCATTCCAACACTCATGTACGGCGCCGAAATATGGGCTAAAGGCTCAATAAATGCTAAGAAAAGGATAACTTTACACAAAATACAAGAAAACAGGATAAGGATAACATCTTGTACAGGATAACATGCAACATTCCATGGTACGTAAGAAATGACGACTTAAGGAGGGAACTTAAAGCTAAAGATTTAATGGAGACAGCGGAGGCACGCCGGAAAAACATGATAGGTTAAAAGGTAACCTGGACGTACAGATAAACACGAAATTAAATATGTAGCAGAAGGGCTATAAAACAATACCAACCAACAAAAGGAAAACCAACCAATTAATATGAAGTAGAAACCATACAGGCAATATACTCAGCCCAAACAGGCTGAAAGAAAACAAAACACTAACCTGCAAAGTACTCGCTACGATTACACACTGTAGATAGACTATACCTTTTTCGTTTGCGACCTTCGATAGCGAATTTACGAGGACTCCGGAAAAAAATAAAAATTCATATTTCAATTACATTTATTTCAAATTTTATAATACCACCTCGAGCAAAGTAAATTCGATAAGTATGCAATTTGACATTTCAAGAGGAGAAAGAAGCATTGCACCTACAAATATATAACAACAATCGAGTATTATTACACATAAAGGTGTAAAAAATGTATTTAATATACACAAACAAATAATACTATATTTCGATATCATATTCGGCAATATTTGTTGTGTAAATACTGTACAGTCATATCTACCACATAATCTGACTATTTTGTTAGACTTTGTAAATATAAACATACTACAATTTCACATTTATTTGTTCAAATGTAAACAAAGGAATATTCTTGCAAATTCAGCGTAAATATCAAAAATTCACTTGCCAACTTTCTTTTATTTCGCGTCAAGTGGAAAATTTTCTTCTTCTCACACGTCTTAGTTTGATTGTCATCGTTCAGTGCGTGGGTGGCTCACGTTTGATACAGAAGTAATTTTTAGAATTTCTCTAGATATTTGTGTTGCGTGACAGGCAGCGACACGTTGGAGTTTTTTATACGCAAGAATTGCGTATAAGAAAGTTGGAAATGCCGTTGAGTAAATAATTTATAATTTTCATGAAACAAATGTTTGATAAAGCCCAAGAGCTTGTACTAAAATGTAATTATTTTTAGTTTTTCAGTTTAACGTAATTGTAGTTAAGTTACATCATTACAAATTCCAGTTATATTGTAAAAGTTTTCTCTTTTGAAATTTTCGCAAGTTTCCGTGCAATTTCACTCTCAAGAACAAATTAAAAGAGAAAAGTAGGCTTCAAGTATCTTGCCTTCAAATGATTTAAAGTTGAATGGAGTGTGAATTACTTTATTATGGATTATTGGCATATATTTTGTTTAGCATGTAATGACATAGTAAATTGGGATTGCTAAAATGCGAATATTTGAGACAGACTGCTTTATCAGAGGAAATCTATTCATAAAAATAAAAAGCGATATTGAAACAACCACTTAAAGTAGCTTAAGAATTTATTAGCTACGTAGGGGAAATTATTTACTGACTATAAATTGACAGAGAAAACGGATTAGTTTCACTCTGTTGTATCTAGACCGCTACAAAAAGTGCCAGTTAAAGTAAAAGGCAAAATATTTAGAGATAATACAAGACAATAGAAATAATAAAAATTCCCCTAGTTAACGGAATAAGCAATACTATTCCGACGGGCATTGCTGATAATGTACAACTAATGCTCTTTATGCGAGTGATTAATTAAGCTGTAAGTTATCCAAGAAAAATGAAACAAATATGCACTTACCGTTGGTATGCAGTTACCGCTGGTAAATTATAGATAGGATAAAGAGTGTAAGGAGAAAAGGATGGTTGCGGTTTTGTTTCTAGTACAATGTCGGAATAGAGAAGCACCATCACTTCACTTCTATTCTAATTACGAGACTATTTCTATAAGAGAGCCATGTAACTATGAGATATCTTTTCTAAGTACTTCGAAACGAAAACTAAGTGCCTGCCCAAGGCGTGCACATCTATATGCGTTCATGATTATCTCTTTAGTCGGGGACATGTATTAACTAAAATGCCTTCTTGCGGATAAAAATTTGCAATTTCTAATTTATGCGACGTTATTGCTAGTTCAAAAAATAAACTAAACTACAACAAACAAATGAGAGGACGAAACATTCTTCCGCCCACTAAAATACACCATGAGGCGTATTTTCTGAAATGAGTTTTGAGCTAGAGTGAGTGGGAAAAGTTTTTGGAGTGCCTCGGCTTGTCCTCAACGTCACAACTCTACAAACACCGTCCTTACCAGTGTGTGTTTCTACGATTCTAACCAACCGCCATTTAAGTTAAAACAAGGCTTGATTTTCAATGAGTACTAAAGTTCCTACTTCTAAATTTACCTCATTTTTATGCTACTTATCTCTTTGATATAATGTATTCAAATAATCTCTATGCCATCTGGTCCCAAAGACGCAATTTTGATACCAATTTCCAACGACCGAACTTCGTGTGTGCAACTCCCCGTAAGCCTTCCTAAGTGAATGTCGTGAGTGCTTCTATAGTAAGTAAGTGACCAGGTATCAATGCCGATTAAATCCCTTGGATCATGAGTTGAGTACTGCTTGGATTTGAGACTGCTCCCCTACAAGACGAAGGAAATGTGATTTAACAGACTCCACTGCCGCCTCCAACAATCCACCAAAATTAGGTACAGATGGTGGATTGAAGTGCCAACGAATTTGCTCCGTTGCGGCAGCATCTCTGAGAAAATTAACGATTTGAGCATTTGCCCCAACTAAGTTTGTACCACAAGTTTGTAATATAAGTGCTGTATATATTACTACAGCGAAATCTACGAGCTATAAAACGACGAAAGGCGGCTAAAAAGCATCCCAAAATAAATCAAAGTCTAATTCCAAATGAACTGCTTTGACCACCAAGCAAATAAAAAATGCAGATGTATGCATTTAGCCTCTTAATCCCTTGTATGCGACTAGGCGTTATTGTGAATGGGCTACAATACAATGATCTACTCCAACTTTCATAAAGGCCTTAGCTTGAGATATACGAACCAAAGGTAAATCACCCATTTAAGGTTAGATATTAGAGGGCCTAATTCTAAAACAACAGATGCCACTAGGGAAACAATTATGAATTGCTCTTTTGGCTTCAAAAATCCAAAGTTGCTGTCTAAAACTAAATTCTAATGTTTGCCTAGCAACATGTAGATTTACTCTATGTGCATGCTCGATTATAAGAGTGGTTAATCGATGCACTCGAGGTAAGAGACAAGGGATCTTAGCGTCATAACTAAGTTCAGTGGAATTTACTAATCTGCCTCCTACCCGCAATAGGTTTTGAGAGTCCATGAAAACATTAACTTTACGCCATGGTTTACTAAGTAATCGCCGATTACGGATTTGTCCTATTTCATTAGCGAACGATTCCTGTTGAATCAATCTAACTATCGAGTACAAAATTTGAGATTTCTCAACTGCAAGAATCGGACCAAGCTGCATTTGTCTACGTTACTCAAATTTAAGGTAAAACGTGTGCAGTAAACGAGAATATTCAAAAATTTTCTAAGAGAAGATAAACCTATTCAATAGAGCTAATATAGGATTTTGACTCTTAGAATCTGCAGAGAGAAAAACGTGTTTATTTTCTTCAACTACGAGGCAGTCATTCTCTTCTTGGGTATTCTGAGTGTATATAGAAGACCAAGAATTCTTAGGCTCAAACAGATATCTTGGTCCCGCCCACCACAAAGTATGTCCGATTAAGTCATGGGAAATAGATCTATATAAAGACAATTAGCAACAATTAGACAACAGATAGCAGTATTATCTGTTGATTTGACATAATTTCTAATTTCAGGAGAAGATTTTTCTTGAACAGCGGCAACCGTCTTTGATACGAGTTGTTTCCACCTGTGAGGAGACGACTTAATCCAAGCAGGAGCTACTGAGGAATTAGACCAAACAACTAATTTTTCTATCGGGAGCTTGCTAGCTAAGAAATTCGAAACTACTTGTACTAAATTAGCCAACAATAGAACAAACATTTTATTTACTATGGAGACAACCGTAGTATGCCGTTTTTATGACATTAATGGTGACGCTATTTTTCAGCATTCTAAGCTCTTAGACCGCTTTCGACCACCTGCCAGCCAAATAATCAGCATGGCGTTCCCACCTTAAGTAGGTATCCAGATAGATTCCCAAAAATCGTATTGTGCCACTTTAGTTTGCACCACTCACATCACGCAACTAAATATCAAACCTTGAGTCTTACTGCTAATTAAGGAAAGGCTATTGTCTGCAAACAAGTTGTGCAACGTTATCTCTTGCATATTCCAGCATTTTATTTGCTTCAATTAACGACTTGTTAGCCTTAAATATTGTAGTGCCATCAGCAAAATAACATACTTTCAGTTTCAAGGTCTGAAGAAAATGATCCAAATCATTAATGTAAATTATGAACAAAACAGGTACGAGCACGGTACCTTGCGGGACTTCTACTGACCGTTTCCTGAGAACTACAAATTTTAGTTTTATAGCCGATTTATGTTTAATCAATTCGACTGTCTTTAAAGCACGAGCTTGCTGTAAAACAAAACCCTTTAATTCCTGGAATGTTAGTACATCACTAGAATCTAACTGCTGCGTTTCAAACAAACTACGAGTATGTGAATCTATCTTTTTGCGCAAGAGATTGAATAACACAAATTGTTATTCTTCAACAAGAAATCCTAAATTACCCAGAGCTGTGAGATTTTCAGTGATTGTATTTACTAAACTCGTTAATTTCTTTGAGCTTTCAACGTCTATATTTGGAGAGTTCGTAATACCATCCCAATATTGGGAAGTTAGAACACTTTTATTTTGATATCTCTTTACTAAGATATCTTTACTAAGATATCATACGCAATTAAATAATTTGAATTTATTATACGTAAAGGACGAACCAACGATAAAGGTTCTTACGAGAGTGATGGTAGTACATATTGCAATTTTTCTACATTCGTAGGATTTAGATTGTTATGGATAAGAGAATTAAATAAATCAATGAAACAGTTCTACTAGAATAAGTACCATTAAACTGAGGTAAAGATATTTTAGGTAGTTTTACATTACCTCCTAACGACTGTGGTATTTTTTCGATAGACACTATTTCAAACAAATCTCAATGATAAGCACAAATAGAATGATATATGCTATGCATTTCGCTGCGTGTCTTCTGTTTCCAAATCAACGTCAGTGATTTCCTTGTACACAGTAAGTTCGTCGAGAACCAACAAATGTATTTTTCCCAAGTCCTTGTGAAAGTCGGAAGCCTTTTCAAATCTAATTTTGAAATCTTGTTTTGAGACATCATCTATGTGAGCTTTAGTGATTATCTCCAATATATAATTTAAGCGATTAATACTAACTGTGCGCTTAGTATGCGCTTTTAACAAATTATTACTTGCTTGTGACATTTTAAATAGAAATCTTATAAATTAGATCCATACGAGTATTTAAATAAATGTAAAAAATATTCAAGTTGGCAACTACGCCAATTGTAATTGTTAAGTTTTACAAGTTTTAACAATTTCATAATTTTCCATATTATATTTGTTATTTAATCAGAGTTACTAATATGCTGGTAAAAACTCACAATTAGATGCGTCTCTTGGGTTGTCAATTTCGTCTACCTGTAAATAAGAACTCTTTAATAGCTTTATATGTAACATTAATAGAAAATTTGCAATTAGCTTATGCGGGCCAGACATGGTGTAATGGACATATTGGTTAGGCTATGGATGCACTGCGAAAAGAGGGTACTGAAGACGGCTTCACCTATTGCCAGAAATGCATCTGCCTTATCTGGTTTTTTAAGTTATTTGGGTGTTACATATCATCAATAGCTGCTTTTGAAGTTGTTTAACTCATCTAATTATTAATAAATAGTTATTTAGTTCTTAGGTAATACTAACACAGAATCTAATTCTAAAAATGTAATTTCCTAATAAAAAATACGTATTAAAAATTATAACCGTTCAAGCTTGCAACTCCCCAAACCTGACTTTTTTACGATCTGGTACTTTCCCGAAAACAGTTTGCACCCTACTTTAAAACAGAAATGTCTTTAAATACCTGTATTGGTTGCATACAAAAATATGACCCATATTTTTTGCGCGATTTTAAATTGGCGATAAAAGAAACGTATGTAAAATTGGATGGAATAATTATCTTATATTTTCAATTTTATATTTTCCGAAAATATATTACGGAAGGATAAGTAAGACAGAAATTTCGTATTCGTAAGAAGCGTTCATATTTATTTAAGGCGTAAGAATAAATAAACAGGCAATTTTCTCTCGAGATTTCTTTGACAAAATCCTTCTTAAATCCCGCATATTATCCTTATTCTAGTATTCATCCACCTGATCACATCAATGTATACCAGTAGAGAATTCATGAAGGAATGCTATCTGCATTGTTTAAACTTTCATCTATGCAAGTTTGTGGAAATAAATTTAAGAAATCAATTTAGTTAACCTCAAAGAACATAATTACATTAATATTAAACTAAATAAAATTTATATTAGAAAGGACATATTTACTTTAAAACATAAAAAACTTTTTAAAAACTTTTATTACATACATATTTTTTTAATTATCAGCCACGTCGTTTGAAAGAAAAACTATTCTCAAGAAATATTCTCAAAAATATTTAGCATTTAGTTTCAAAAATATTTAGCATTTAGTGTCTTCAGAGAATATCTCCAGAGTCTCCCAATATGTTTGATCTATGAAAAAAAAATGGGTAACGATTATTTGAAACCATAGAAAATTATTGTCCTTATGGAAGAAAGACTCAGACAAAATGATGAAAAATAATATTTCAAGAATCTTAAATAAAAATTCATTCTCTAAATAGGAATTAATCATTTTTTGAGTCGTTTTCTTGTGTAAATAATGCAGGAGGATCTTACAATATTTCTTTGTTGATTACCAAAGCCAAACATACTACTATCAATATTATATTAGCGGTAATAAAAGTTCTGGTAAAAATGCAGCATATTTTAAAAAGCATTTCGTTCACTAATAATTTCACTAATAAAGTCATATAGACGAAATATCAGAAGATATTAAAACTGCTTAATTAGTGCAAAGTAAATTATTCGCTAATGTTGAATGAATGTACTTATGAATGTACTAAAGTTGAATGAATGTACTTTTAAAGTTGAAAGAAAATATACTTTTCCATTGTATCATATATGTTCGATGTTATATATCCATATTAAGAGAAATGACAAAGAAACGTTTTATAGCGGAATTGGTACACAAATTTTTGCAACAAATGAAATTCCTATAATTCATACTACGCATCCTCTATGATCACCAATGGGAGGAAAATATCGATGATTCTTATGTATATCTTATGATGATTCTTATGGTTTGAGGAAAAATGTATAAGTAAGCATTTTAGACAATAGTAATGAAATTAACGTTTATTCTGTGATTAAGTGTGATAATAAATGTATACAAACTAGTGCTTTTTAATAAAATATCTAAACAAATCTGTGGTTGTCCGGGATATTTTTCACAGTAACTATATTGTCGCGCGAAAAGTTGGACACGGACATGCGAATCAGGCTACCACTCCCAAACTTCTGTTGGCTGAGAAAACTCCTGATTCATTCGGGATCATAATATAGATTTTCTAAAGCTTGAGGTATTCTTTTAATAATGCAAGGTTTAAATATGGGAAGCTTTTACAGCGTTTTTCTTAAACAGTCACTGCGTGCAAGGTTTGGTAAATTTGTGAAACCCGTTGTCTGTTTGAAACCGGAAACCGTGTCTGTTTGAAACAATAAATAATAAAACAATCGAGATTAGTTTCAATAATCTATTCAAATAAAATAATAATAATTAATCAAAGGATCAACAAACGAATAATTCGAATAGAAAAAATATTGATTTACGCTAACTCGTTCACAATAAATATTTAGATTTATACAATATAATTTACCACAAACGTAAATAACTTCCCTAACAGCACAAGTAAACGAATGATTCAGTAAAATAAAACTCTCGGTTCGTCTATACGAACCTTCTACATAAATTCGAGATATGTTGTGCAACAAATATTCATTCCATAAAATAATAGATTGATCTTAGAATGACACAGAATTACTTTCAAATTAAAGCAAAACTTATGATCTTAATTTAAATTAGTATGTTGGCACTTTATAGAAAATATTAAGTTACGTGAAATATTTGTTAATTACTTTCTTTCAAAATAAGAATTTGCCATGATTTATTTAGTCGAATAAAATATATAAATTAATAATAGTACTCACATTTGGTTTTCCATAATCACACACTAAACTGATTATAAGCATTAATTAAACTTGTGATAAATAAATACAACAGGTATTAAATTTATCAAGTACTTTTATAGACAAATATTCCCTTCTATCTATAAGCGATAATAACAATTTAACGAAGAGTGATATGGATTCAGGAGACTTTTTAAAAGCTTGAAAAACTGCCAGCAAACTGAAATAGTCCCGCTAGGAAAATTGTTGTTATGTAACCTCCCGCAAAGGTGAGTGTCGCCAAAGGTACTGCGGCTAGCGCAAATAGCACAGGGCCAAAAGTTTCTGTAGCTGTGGTGGCTCTCCTTCTAACAAGTGAAATTTATATTTAGCTCTTGCCCTAAAATTCTAGAACTTTCCAGAATGTACTGGAACCATATCCGGTAGGAAGACAATTATTTCGCGTCCCAATGGAAATGGAAAGTTACGAGTAAAGACGATGGCACGATAAATTGCCTGCACCTGACCTGAATGAGCGTGTATTATAGAGAATATATTTCGTATAATTTGATACTACCTGAAATCTAAGTGAAAGCTGAAGAAGATAACAAGATAACAGAATCTGCCTGTAAATCCCTTTGGTCGCTTTGCGCTTGGCACGCTATGAGAGGAGTTAACTAACCGAGGCTAAGTTATTTCACAACTGGTTTTCAATGTAGATTTTATTTTAGAATGACTCTGCATGCGCTCTTATAAATGTGTTGTTTATTAGTGCATCATCTAAATTACTTAGTAAAGCCAATATTTTCTTAACCACTTAATTAATTTGGATTTTACTGACTGTTATAATTGCGTAGCCATTTCTATCTTTCCAATATACCATTTTAGCCCGGTTTCTCGCTGCCTCAATCCCAGCCGATGATTGTAGACTTGGGTAGCAACTGCTGAATTTGCGTTTCAAGAGCTGATCGTTCTAGTTGATTCAGCAAATTTGCAGCCAAATCTTCACGAATTTTTCGTATTTCAGCCTTCTTATCACTAGTGTGTTTGTATAACACCCACGCATTAACAACTGCTGTTCTTAATAACAGTTCAATGCTCTGTTTCCGGTATCACTTGATACATTTCCTTGTAGTTGTAGCATAGGAAGCCATTTCTTCATAGCGGTCTATAATCGAACATCCCTTGTTCGATTATAGAATGACGATACTATTTGTATACTCTAGTGATATCATTTCTCCCTTTTTAAGTTTTGCTACAAAAACTCCTTTACAAATAATATTTTTGTTTGCCCTGACTGTTCCGACTCTTTATCAAAAAAAAAAAGATTTGGCTAACTCGTAGTTAGTGTAAAAATTGTACACGTATAAGGTTCTCTCTTCATCGAGAAGTTCTGAACTTAGTTCATGACACAGTTTGACTAGAACACAGTTTGAACAGTTTTATGCCATAGCGATGTGTTTTGTTAGGTATATATTATCTAAAAATCAGGCGCCACTTCCACGGAACTAGAGTTTCGTCTATCACGATATCTTCACCAGAATAAAATAGATTGAAGGTTGAAATTTCTTTTGCAGTATTTCAACTAATGGTAGAACTTTTAATATACAAATTTATAATATCGTTATCAACGATCAATAAGATGCTTTAATTGGAATGATGTCGTTCGGTGATCTCATGGTAGACCATGACGATCACTGAACGGAAATAATTTATATCGTCCATATTCCGCCCAGCCGGAATTCGTTGTCATCTTCAGACTGCGTTATATATCGATCCAACTCTTGCTCTATTTGATCCATTGCTATTTCTTGCAGATCATTTGAAATGTTAGCGTCATTCACAGCAAATTCATCTTCATTGTCTAATGAGAACGGTTCCCATACCGGATCGTGTATAGGATCACCGAAATCACTGCTAAGTCAAATCTCATCTGCAATTTTTTGCACTTGAGCTTGTGTTGTAATTCGACGCGTGTTTTATAGAGAATATATGACATATTCCAGCGACCATATGACATATTCAGGGAATATAGAGTTTACCAATTCACTCGAAAGTTTTCTCGGAATAATCAAAAATGAAATTTGTAGCACAGCGGATACTATGTAGGTATTAGTAATTGGGTAGCAATAACGTCCGACTTCAAAACAAACAGGAGCACATTAACGACTTCGCACATCACACTGCGAGCGAAGCCATGTGCCAGTCTTGTTGTCTAACCTGCACAACCATGTATCATTCATAGTGAATCACGTGGCCTTAGTACGTAAATATATACGTATTCTTCTTAGAGGCATTCACAAATGAATGACATTTTGAAAATTTTCGTAAATGGACAAAATAAAACACAATGAATAACAAATTACTACCAATTGAGTGTGTTATATTACAATGTTAATAAAATGTATTACATAAGTTGTCTTTGCAGATTTCGATTTATTGTACCATTTGGAATTTAATGAATTATTCACAATCTGCACAAAATATGGATGACGTTGTTCCGGAATTGGAAACGTTATGTTATGATACAAGGTTTCTGATCGTGATTGATAAAAACGAAATTTCAAGTTCTTCAGAAAGTATTTATTTAATTGTCAAGGTTTATGCCACCCTCTTCAAAGTAGTCTCTTTGTAATATACATTTATGTCAGACTTCTGTGTTTTCAGAAAGACTGGTGGAAAGCTATATTAAATTCAGTTTGAGCACGATCCGCGATTCTGTCTTAATCTCATCGATAGTTGAAAAACGTTAACTGTTTAGTTAACATTCTTTTAACTTTAGGAAACAGGAAAACGCATACGGGTCTATGTCTGGAGAATAGTCTGGCGTTGCAACAACAATTACAACAGTTTTTTTTGTTGCTTTGCATAAGCAAATCAGTATGCGGGTGCCGCGAATTGACTCCCTAAAGCTCGAATCTTTTTTTCTGGATTAACTCACGCAAATTGCATAACACTTAACTAATATTCCTTGCCGTACAAATGGATGCAGTAAAAATAGCAACGCTTATATCGTGCTGTTTTCGTAAATAATTCATTAGTTTTGGAATAAAATTTGCCGCTTTACAAAAATTGCTTTACATGACCCATATTAAATTTCTACTTCATGAACAATCTCTCTAACGGTGATTCTCTTGTTCCTCCACATTTCCATTACTGATGGGCGTGCTACGACACCCAGACTTCGCTTAATCTTCGATATCTTCTCAGTCTTCATTAAAGCGCTTGTACTATTTATCAACTCGTGATTGCGATTTACTATCAACTCGTGTCGTCAAAGCTGTAATTAGCTTCGCTGTAATCAGATAATAATTAGCCATTCCGTGCAGCACATTGTAACAAGTTCAAGAAATTATTTCCTTAACTTGATAGAAATTATTTCTTGATTTCAAAAAAAATATTTTAAATATAGAAGAATGTCTAGAAATCTAGAATATCTACGCAAATAGTGTCTGTCTGCTTTGAATCCTTTTAATAGTGACCTACTTTATAGTTACAACTGATTTTCTAGACAACGCTTAAGCTAGCTTTTAAGGTTAGACATATTAAACTGAATTATATGGGCATTAGGTATTTAACAGTTGACATTGACACGACTGGAGAAAATTGTATTAAGTATCACATTTGAACTAACTATTGAATTAGAAGGATCGTAGAGATTTATAATCTCGTAAAATCTTTTAAGTTATAGATTGCCATTATTTAATACTCGAGATTATTGATTTATAAATATTACTACTTCCGAAGTGTCTGACTAATTCTAGTTGTTCTGATAATGGATTATTGTACAAACAAAAAAATCTTTAGGATTTTATTTATTTCAAATAAATTTATTTTATTTTTGTTGCTTTCAGCTTTTTAATTTGTTGCTACTAGTGATGTTATTATCGAGGACAAAAGTTTTAGCACTATCATCAACTCCTAATAATTTAAAAATGAAGGGGCAAATATTTACAAAAAAATATGATGTGATGAAATAAAGCTTCCTAAACACGTTGGCTACTGACGAGTAAAAACGAATAGTCTCAAGTAGATCGTTATCACTTCTTGACGAACTTGCCAACTGTCAATTGGAAAATGGACTATGGGTCACATATGAGTCGGTGGTCTGCATACGAACCTATTATTTGAATAGACCATGCGGCTCACATATGAGGCGTAAAATTAGGTATTAATATCTACAGAAAACCATAACAAAGAGTTTATTAAAAAATAAATGAAACATTCGCCCTGACGCAGCCCTATTGGATTATCGCACAACGAACACACTTACCATATTTGGATTCTCTTCTTTTTCTGTTCTGTCCACATAGGCGACATCCCACTCTATTACCAACTTTTTTCAGATAATGGTGCCCTTTTGCTGTATTTGCTTTGCTAACAGACGGTGCGACTACAGGTCCACAATGAGCTGTAATATTATTTGATATTGAAATTCTAAATGAGATATGAGTCAAATAGATAAAACAATAATATCATATACCGTCTAGTGGTTTTTTGTGGGGTTGTATAATATGATAGCATCTTATCTGACTTGCCGATTCCTGATAAGTTGTCTCAGATGCAGATTACAATAGAAGGGACATTGTGGCACGGATCAGCATGTGATTTATCTATGTTTAACAATTGTAGTCTACGAGTAAAATTTAAAACTGGATATTTTTGGAATTCTGTGTTATTGGGTATGGTTAATAGTTTACTATACATCTAACAATAGGCAATTTTTTTGACATCACTTTTATATCCAGTATCAAGAGCAGAACATCTACATAATAAAGCCGCAGTTTCGTAGAAAATTTATTTGGAATTTGCAAGCGGCGGTTTCCGGTAATTGCCTATGGTTGTTACAAAATTTACTACTAGTAATAGATGCAATTGTTGTTTTGCATAATATTGCCCAACATATCGGTGAAGATTTACCTCCTTTGCCAGATGAAATAGATGAGCAACATATCCAAGTTTTAATAAATAACGCCGAATCAGAATCAGAGTGCCGCACATAATAATTTTCAAACCAGAAATATATTAATTATTGAATATTTTGAACATTTTTAACTTATTTTAAACGAAATAGAATTTGTCATGAAAAAGTTGGTTTTAATAATTCTAGAAACTGTGAATATATAAGCTTAATAAGACACGAAGCCATATAATTGAAAGTACAGTAAATGGTCAACTTATTAGACAGAAGATTAAGATTTTTGTATTTTCTAGTATAAATGAATTTTTTGAACAAGTAATTGGTACTCGATTTCGTAGTTAATTTTTATTTATAAAAGTGTATTATTAAGATCATACAAACAACAAGTTACGTAGGCGAAACTGTTTATTTTTTTCGTCAAAGTAATATGTGCATTAATAAAAATGTAATAAAATTTAACATAGTATTGAGTGAAGCCACCCTTTATTGCAATTAAAGCTTCTATGCGTCGGGACATAGTCTTTACACAGCCTTTTGCATTTTGTTGGAGTTCGGTCTTGTGATGCCATTCTCTGATTAGAGTTTCAACCAACTGACGCTTGGTGGTGATCATTTCCTTGGAGATCGCCCGTTTGGTGTGCTCCCACATGTTCTCTATGGGGTTCATATCAGGTGACTTCCCCGGCCAGGGAAAAACAGTAATTTTTTTTCAGACAGGAATGCAGTAACACTCCTGGCTTTGCGGCACCGTACCGAATCGTGCATAAAGTTGTACTCTACCTCAGCACGGAACCATTCTTCAAGCTGTGGTAGTAGCAGAGTTTCTAGTATTCGCTTGTACTGATTCTGCCTCATAGTCCCTTCCACAATACATATGTGTCCCTTGTCCTTGGCTGCGATTACAGACCATACCTTGGTCAAACCATAACGTGGTGTTTAACCCTCCCCACAAGGCAGGCTGAATGGAATTGCAGGGCGTCGTCGGACGAATGAAGTTTTGTCGACCAAAATGTGAAATGTTGATTCGTGGGAGAAGGATACCTATAAAATATTGCAAAAATCAGAAAAAATCTTTATTAACGGACTACACTATTTAAAGAAGTTATATTTACTCGACTACAGTGTGCAACAATCAAAGTAGAACTGAAAGATAGTGTGTGTAGTAACAAAGAAATTTAAGCAATATTTACACTAGCCTGCGATGGTTCTGTTTTTTAACTTTTGATGATTGATTCCAATGTAACTTGGTGTGCTCAACCCGAAAATGACCTTACTTTCTTTCAATCACGTCAGAATTTTTTGCAAATCGCAACTTGCCGCAATTTGTAGTATATGTCGAAAAATATCACAAATATGAGACTTAATGACAGAGTGAAATAGGTTTTTCGTATAAAACGTATTATTTTGCGGTCTATAATAGATATAATATAATAGAATATAGAAAATAAAAAACTCACAATTTTAGTCGTTGTGTCGAAGTCTCTTTGGACCACCCATGCTCTGTTTCAGGCTTTTCCGTGCATCTGCTGTTCAGGGATGATCTCTGTGCAACATCTAGTATTCAATCATTGTAATATTACATCTTCCTTGATAACGCTTTTCCATTTCTTTGATGTCATGATGGAATCTCTCACTCATCTCTTCACTAACAGCACCCAGATTCTCAGGAAAGTAGTCCAAATGTGAAATGGTAGGAAATGGAACAGCCTAAATTTTGGTACTTCTGTAGCATCGTTTCAACGATAGGCTTGAAATTCGGATCCTTCTTGTTGTCCAGAAACTTGGTTACTAGGTCTCTAAAGTCGACCCAGGCTTTTTTTCAGCAACTTCCATTTCTTTTTTAAAAATTCCATCTTTGCAAAGTTTTCTAATGCCCGTACCCGTAAAGACACCCCCTTTTAGTTTTGCTGTTGATAAGGCTGGAAATTTGTTACAAATTTCATCTAGAACTGTTTGATTTTCTTCGACATTGTTGGTACTCTTTGATTCACTATCACTGTTTTCGGTTTCATCATCAACTTTTTTCTACAAACTTCTAGAAACTATCTTTTAAAATTCTGCATAATTTCTCGTCAGTTAAATATTTACATCGCGCCATTTTCTAAGAAATACACACAAGCGTAGTACCGTAAAGCATAGTAGCTACTAACAGTAACCTAAAACTGAATTTGTTTACGTATTCGGTCGACTGACGGCACGATGAGACATAAATTGTACGCGTAGGATTTCGATACGCTGCAGAACGTGCGGGGCAACGGGGGTACCCCACGTAATTATTTCCAGTTTTTCGTGGAAAATTTAAATTAAATTGAATGTTTTTATTAAAAAAGGGCTTGGTAATATATTTTCTTGAATTACCTGCAGGGAAAAAAATTAAAATTAGAAAATTGGAAAGTTATTAAGAAAAAACCGCATCTGGGGTACCTAAAATATCCCGCTCGGTCACGAAAAGGTTAAACCTATTTTGTTTTATAACATATAGATGGAGCCACGATCTATGCAGCAGCGCGTGAGTGGTAGTACCATGTAACACAATAAGCTATTATCAAGAAAACCAGTTGATTCTAATTGAATCGTTGCGCACAGTAGGGTTAATTCAAGCCTTGAACGTACGACAGATACTTCGTGCGTGTGCTTAGCCGAAATATCAGTTGTCTATTGTTGGACTACGAAAGAAAGAAATAGGCAAAACCTGCTTGTGTAACGTATTTTTGATTGATTTCAGTCATTTACAAGATTATAGATAAATATCTTTAAATATATTTTTTTGAATTCAAGATTGGAGGCGCCAAAACGAAACAATTTGGCGCCTCGTGCTGTTGCTCATGGGTGCCCAAGCACCAGAGCAGACACAGAGACGGCGCCATTGCACTCTTCACTGAAGAAGAGCATCTATAGTATAAATCTAAAATAACGTGCAGTAATAAACCAAGGGTTTTTGCAACCAAGTCTCATAGACTCGCCTCAATGTAATCAATCTATTTCATACACAGGTTCTGAATGACTAAAGTTTAATATTTATTTATATTGTGCTCTTGATAGATACAAACATTGCAAACACAAATATATTTTTGAAATGCGTAACTACTTTAAATACTATTACAAAAACCATTAGAATACCTATCGTTTTCTTACTATATCAGACAACTTAATCTGACTACCTTTTATATTGTTCTTCCAATTAAAACTATCTTTATTACATAACCATTTTAAATATATAAACTCATTTTTTGTCAATAAAATGTTTTCCTCTAGCTCATTTTTTGACAAAGAAATGTTTTCCAGTTTTCTTCTAATTTCTATTTATACATAGTTATACATATAATCACTAATGTTGTTTTTCTTTTATTACAGATGGTGAAGAAATTTCATGTCCAGAAATTCACACTACAAACAGAAATTCAATCTGCTAAAATGCAAACTCTAGAATTGTGCATAATGCGCATCAAACCAATTTTAATAAAGAATGCTCGTGCAGATCTTAAAGGAATTACGCGCACTTTAAAATATAATTTCATGCGCGTAAACATAGTTTTCGTGTTATTAATTAATTTTTCGTTGATTGTAAATAGTGAAGTACTTAAAGAGAATGCTAGTACAAATAAGCAAGTTCGGGTTAAGGACGTGACTAAGTATTCTAATATACCTCATTTTATTAAAACGTTTTACAGTGATTACAACCGATTGACAAGTAATCATATTTATATATCTAAAAATTATGATGCTTCCGTAATTCATGACAAGGTATTAGGCAAACCTCCGGTAAAACCTAATCTATCACCATTTACAGATACAACCCAACGCGAGCACAGAACATATTCTAAACGAAAATTCGTACAATATTTCCATCGGCGGAAGTTAAGTGCATCAGACGCGCGTGGTTTGCGAAAGAGAGAGGTGTCGTCGCGATATTTGGAATTTGCACCCTCGTTTTTCCATTTTACTCAACCGATTTATAATTTAAGCATAAATGAGAATTGTTTTGCAAAGACGTATGCACAACCACCGCCAGGAGAGGGAAAAGTGGGGATACAGTTGTATCCATTTTTAAGGTACGTTTTTATATAAATAGTTGTAATAGATACAATCTTTATTAGCATACATTTACAAGAAAGATTACATTACGTATGTACATTAATCTTTGGGAGGAAAGATTAGCCAAAAAAAAAAGCAATTATGAAACAAACACTTTAGCTACAAAGAACAAAAAAAAAATAAACAAGAACACAACAAAACTAGAACCACTTTCGCCTTATACCTTCTTCCAATTTTCCAACTGAAAGGAAGAAGGGACAGCAGCGATTATGTCACCCTTTCGTTTTCTTTCTTATTTATTTTCCCAGAATCTTTATTTCCATTTTTCTTTTACATTATACCCACCACCCTATTTCAAACACAAGTGATTCCAAGTACTAAACCCGTCTTCTGCCACTTGCCACTAAGATCCACAATTCGTTGTTCTTACATCCCTCTTGAATTTTTGCATGCTTCATCATCTCTCCTACCTCAATTATAATACCCTTGTTTCCATTACATTTTCGTATCATATATACAAATGGGGCAAAAGTACGTCCGTTTCCAATAACTTGGTGTTCATTACGATTTTTCACAATGTACCATTAGATTGAAATTGTTACATGCACTTGCCTGATGAGTACGCAAATACGTCGAAACGAGATCTCGTTGTAAGTTGGTAACATTTTTCAAT
>WYDF02225538.1:0-21118 GCA_009867245.2 Adranes taylori
ATACCTATATATATATATATATATATATATTATATAGAGAAAAATTTCCAAAGCAGATGTATTTAGAGCTTTAAGCTACACAAACTAAAAATATTTTCATGTATTCAGGGGTGTTCTATAACTGCAGGCCGAACACAAAATACATTCTTTTAAACGGAATGCTATACTTTTTATTTGATAATTCGATTTTACGTGTTCTTCATAGCTTCCAGTCAAATTCTTGGTAGGTCTATACCAGGTGTTTCAAAAGTTACGGCTAGTCTTGGACTTGGACACACTATTGGGACAGCCGGTATATATAAATTGGTGTGAGTATTTTGTACCTGCAACCTATAACAAAGTATTTCGTTGTGATATACTATCAATTTTTAATATAACGTCTTTTCCTAATAGAGTTCATTTTTATGTTAATA
Source organism: Adranes taylori (assembly GCA_009867245.2). NCBI lineage: Eukaryota > Metazoa > Arthropoda > Insecta > Coleoptera > Staphylinidae > Adranes > Adranes taylori. The sequence continues at coordinate 414 of WYDF02225538.1, forward strand.
ATTATGGAGTTTATTACTAATTAAAATATTTCGTATAATAACGTCGGGAATGCGTCATTTTTCTTTGAAAGAAGGTTAACTTTCACGTTAAAATAAGGTAATATTAACTTTAAAACAACGCTAATTTGACGTCGGGATTAGGTCATGTCTACTTTCAAACAACGTCACATGGACTTGGGTTAAAGATCATAGAACATCGATGCCAGGGGTTGGCCATAGTCTCCTGTGCACGTGAGGTCAACGTCACAGACCGACGGAAACGCAACAAATCTAGTGTCAAACATTGGACTTTTATAGTCCCTTATGAGTTTTTAAATAGTAATTGTGTGTACTATATATTTTCGAAATTTTTTCATTTCCTAATACGGAAAATACTTTTTGACTGTCACAGAAATTCATATCTTTCCAATGACATATTTATCTTTCATGTACCATACAGGAATGTAATACGTTTAGGTATACGAAAGATATAGAATTTTGTTTTAAGATCTTATGTCGAAAGCTCCTTTAATACTTAAGCGATTAAGCGAGTTTAAAAAAATCGAACTCATAGCACCGGAATAATTTGGCCTTTGGAACAAAATTGTACTACCCTGAATATAATTTCAAAGATATGACCCTTAATATCTTAAATCATATTATATACATGTAAGACATACGTAATAGCTCATATATGCAAAGTTCCAGGAACAATTATTTTACGTTGTATGAGACACATAAACTGCTTTCGCAATTGTATAAATATTATTATCAGTGGCGGGTACACATTATAATTTTTGGAAAGGCCCGAAATGATTATTTTATTGAGAAATTCAGTTTTAAAAGTAGAAGACTGAAATTTCTCTCACATATAGAACATTGTATTATCCGTCGAACGAAGGTAATGCCATCCCCGCAAGTAGCATATAGCGCGATTTGGACACATTTAAAATTTCACAAACTATCTAAGATAGGACACTTGAATAAAATTTATTCTCTCGGCCACCAAAAGCGCACTCAATGTTATTTGACATTTTTTTTTCTAAAATTACATACTAAGGTATATGCAGGATGTTTTTTGTTTTGTAAAGTTTGCGATTTACTTGAGACTGGCTACTGTACTACATTAAATATCTCGCTTCCTATGAAAGTTGAAAAAATGGAAGTTGTACAATAAGTGTAAGACCCAGGGACCTCAATTATACGCAAAGCGGACACGAGAAAGAGTGACTTAAAAGCGGTAGTGGGGAAAATGAAGTCAGAAAGGTCAGCATACCGCGCCATAGCGGACAAATTCATATGGCCAAGGTGATGGCACGCCAGGCTACTCTTTTAGTAATTAGCAGAAATAGAGCCAAGAGGGATCGTAGACCATGTCAACCGGACGGGGCAGCTGTCCGCGTCGTAGGCAAATACGGGGAAATTGTGAGTCAAGACCGGTCGTAGGCTTGGCAAATGCGATATATGGTGACTCATTCATGGGTATATTCATGGGTAGGCACAGAATTCATAGGTTAGATATGGGTTGTTTAGTTTACCCTGAAACTAGGACTTCCATTATATGAAAGATGGGGTGAGAATCACGTCAACGAATTTTTTAACAAATCATACTTTCATAACTATACATTGGCCTTTTATACATTTTTGTAATTTTACTGCAGATTCACATTTTATACTGCTTTTTGGTGAAACCTGAAACCACCAAATAACAAGTTTGTTCAATTTACGAAAACTAAAATTCTATAACATCTTGGCAGACCATCTATAACATCTTGGGAATTTAATTTTTAAAATGGTTTAAATAAGATATTTTAAACATATAATTTAAGTATAAACTGAAATAAGAAAGAAGTATAAAATTACATAAATTCAAATTTTAAGGAAGTATTTCAGTCATAGTGAGAAAGATCTGAAGAATTACGAACATCAGCAAAAGTGTGAGACAGGATCATAAGTTTGCACTAAGAGACAAAAATAAGAGAGGGAGTGGGAAAAAGAGTGTCAGAGTGGTTTAGCGGGTATATAGGTGTAAGACAGGTAAAACCTTTATATTAATTTTAGAGAAAATTAGAAATGTTGTACAATTTGTTACTTAATTTTTATGTACCAAATAATCTATCAAAAAGTGAAATGCCGGAACACTGCAAGTTGTGTGTAACTACTTTGTTCCGGCAACAAGTGCCTTCCGCGAATTGGATAGTTGAGTATATTATAACCAATGCGTACATGGCTAGCCTTCATCATTGACTTGGGGGCCCCTATATATTAAACAATATGTAAGTGTATGTTTGAAATGCGAATCATAAAACATGTCGCAAAAATTATATCGAACAATTGAAGTAATAATGAATAGAATATGACGTCCAAAGAGTGTAATATTAAATACTGGAGATAACCTGAAACATCTTGTAGAGAATGGTCCGAGAGAATGATCCGAAATTATAAAAGTTCCTGACAAACATTCAGAATAAATGTCTTTTATGATTTGATATGTTCCGTGGCCACAATATGGTTAATAATAGACATAGTGGCACGACCTCCAGGTCGTCTTTGTTTGACAAAAAACTCTAATAAAGCGTGGCGTTTAGAATCACGCGTTCTTACTTTGATTTTCAACGCAATTTTACTCATGACTTATGACAAAATAATTTCCGTTGTGGCGGTGTAATTTATGCTTTAAAATTTTAATTCTTTTAAAGTGCGAAATATTTGATAATACATTTTCTGAATAAGAGTGATGACTTTTATTTCTTTTAACAATTTGAATCTGAGAGATAGAGAGGCAAAGAGATGAAAATTAATATTTTAGTAAAGTATATGATTCAAATTGAATTATACTGAAACCTCCCTTAAGCGGACGCCATGGGTGAAATGAAAATTTTTCGTTGTTAGGTCGTGTTCATTGTTGGAGGTGGGCGTTATTAGTATGTAATACTTGACACCCGTAAGCTTGCCTTGATTTAACTTTCATTGAACTTTGACCAAATAAAAATTAGGCGTTTATTTTTTAGAGATAAGGATTTAGTATCAAATGTTTATGATTTGTATAATTAAATCAGAAAAGGTATTAAATGAATATCAAATGTATATATTTCCTGTCCCTAAAAGGAGGTAAATTTCTGTGGTTTTGTTTATTCTGTTACACTAAAACGGTGTCCATGTTCATACAACAGAGGGTCCATTGACGAGAGGTTCTTCAACGTATATTTTCCTGCATAAGTAATTGGTACATTTTAAACTGCCCGTTTAACAGAGGTGCGCACATAAAGGAGCTGTCCGTTAACAGGATACACTGTATTATATATAAATTAGCATAAAATATATAACTTAAGAAATATCCATTTTTATATTTATAATGGATAAATTCTACAAACTGCAGAATTTAAACAAAAACAAGTAACAAATTTTTGATAAATTTTCTACTGTATGTTGTATCAGATAATTTGACATGTTTCAAGATGAACGGAAAATGAATCGAATAAAATACAACTTGTTATTAAAAGGTTGTTAAAGCAGGCATATAAATGTCGAGCTTCGTAGGTTTAGTAACTTATAGCTTACAACATAATTTGGTTTTCTTCCGACAAGTGTTTTTATATAATATTTTGATTTAAATTAGTTTACAATGTATTTACGCAGTATCCTTATACAAATTGCATTCATTCAGAAGTATTTCAAATTTTTAATCTCTACATATTTTTCATGTTATGCGAACATACAAAATCGCTAATGTCTAATAGAATTGAATAAGCTATACGGATTTTTTTAAATATTTTAAATGCTTTTAAATAACGTATTCAAAATAAATGTGCTCTTTAGTAATTTACAAGTAGTGGTATGCGCCAATAATTTTTATATTTAAACGACTTACATTACACAAATTTATGGATGATTTGAGAAATATTTAAAAAACCTAAAATAGTCTATATTTGAAATATTTTTACTTAGAATGAAGTAATTATTTAAACAAGGAATTATTTAATTGCTTTAACTCTAACTACAACTTATGTAATTTATAACTAAGATATATTGTGTTTATCAGCTTAATTAGTTCCTACGGGTCCTATCCAACCTTAACTACGAAAAGATTCTACGAATTCAATGGATAGCCCGACAAACTGATATTTTTGTCTTAGAAAAGATAAAAGCATTGCAATGACTGTTCAGTACTGTCTAAAAAAGAATTCTCACACTCTTCAGACACTTGACAATAAAGGCCAACATGGAAATGTTGGTAATACAAGGCAAACCACAAGGCCACCGGTGACACGGTAGATCACCGATCAACTGGTTGATTTGATTTTAACCATGCTAAATACAAATTGAAATGACGCTGCTCGTATGACCGAAAATAGATAACCTTAGAGATCAACAGTATACGCGGTCATACCATCTGCGTATCTGAGGATGTATCATAACCACTACATGTCTACATGGATAGTGATGCTGATGCATCTAGCATAATGTAACTCTTAACTGTTTCAATAGAAATCTCTCCCTCTCTCTCTGTCTCGCAATCTCTCTCTCTCTCTCCCTCGCTGTCTATTTGTATTTTCTCTGGGCAAGACAACATGCAGGTGTAGATTTTTTATATTACTTCTCCTTATGTAACTACTGTAACTAAGTAACAAAAACGTGAGTATTCTTTTACAAATGGTGCTGGAAAGTCTTTGGGATAGTTGAATCTTCAAAGACAAAAATATTAGATCCTCGGACTGTCCTTGGTAACTATGTTCTCCAGTACTACTTTTGTAAGCCGTCTAGCCTTCGCCGCTTCATTGATTTAAGCGTCTACTTTTCAGAAACATATACCGCAATAGAAAACACAAGAGTTCTAACAAGATTGATTTTAATCATACGATTTATTTGAGGGTCGTGCATCATATTACACTTAATTTATGACCGTCTTAGCTAGTTTAATTGTCGCCTCATTTCTGGCTCAGAGTTACCAAGGTTAGTTGTAATGAACTTATGTAAGTAATTTGGTATAAGGTAATTTGGTAAGATATAATTTGGTATTGTATCGGGGTGGTTATCGTAATTTCTAAATCTACAATCATGACTGTAGTGTTGCTGGCATTGATTTTAATCCCAAACCTCTCAATTAAGATTCTAATTTGTTTTTTATTCTTTCTAGCTCATCTCAATTTTTAGCTGTCAGTGTTGTATTGTCTGCAAAACGCACGTTGGTAAATTTAAGGCCACCGGCTATTAAACCACATTGCCAGTTTTCTACTACCTACCTGATTATATATTCGCTGTATATGTTACAGCGAGAAACGGCTACAGCGCACGAAACCTGACTTACTCCTTTACCAATAGCATATTTTTGGGGGAGACTATTCTCTACTTTTATGATACATAGCTACCTAATACAAAGCTGCCTCAACCAGATACAAAGCTAGCTAATAAATAACTATTTGGCTCGATTTGCAAAAAGATGTTCGTTTTTTCTAAACGTTTTCTGTAAACTGGTTGTCGTTTGGTAACCTAGCAATAATTTCTAATGCTAAGCGAATGTTACCCTAATTAGCTATTAATCTAATAAAACATTAAATCTCAATATATAAAGTAACTTGATCAACACTAAAAATATTAATCTTTGTTTTATGTATTGAATAGCAAAATTTTCCATAGGGGAAATTATGAACAAAATTTATGTGAAAACATTACATTGGTTAATGATTTCTAGAAAACAAATCAAACAAAATTTTTAATGAGATCTTTTATTCTTAGTACATTCTTAATTTTATTAGTTAAGATAATAAAACTAAAATTAGGTTTAGTGATTATATTTTAAATAAGATTTTATGTAAAAAAAATGGGAGTATGATTGTAATCTTTATTGAATTATATGCAATTTGATTGAAGAAATTTTCTTTGAGAATTAACATATTGAGTATTTAGAAACATAGTCCACTGTCATTATTTTGAAACTTAGTAGGTTGTATATTGGTAAAGGCTACATTTTAAAATTGTTTTGAAATATACAGCCTGTCCCAAAAATTGTGGCGTATAAAAATTTTATTTTTTATAGGACAGCCTCTATTTTATTGCATTTTCTAATTGTGCATAAAAATAAGCTATCCCTTCATAGAGGTTCCCCGTATTCATTCATACCAAAGTCCAAAGTGTTTGGAGTTATGTCGACATTTTTTAAAATGAGAAGGTTAAAAAAAGTCATTACCTCCTAGCTTATAACAAATCTAGTTTTAAGTAAAAATAGTTGGGCATTCGTTGAATCTATTTCATGATTGAGTATTAAACATCTCTTTTAGAGTATGAAAATTTAGTTTCATTATTAGATTATTCAATATGTAATATGGGCCTTATTTTAAATGGAACACGCTGTATTTTAATAATTCATAATGTTTAAACAAATGTCCCCTTTCGAATGGTATAAGGATGTCCTAAACTCAGGTGTCACAGTTTTTGTGTATTTTATAATTTTCTTAAATTTAATGGTAAATCGATTTTTTCACATCAAATGGATACAAAATCCAATAAATTAATGTCATTTTATAACATTACGGTCCTCAAATTTTCTAAGCAATCGTGTTTTAGTTTTAATTTGACTTGGTACTAAAAATGAAGAAGTAGGCTGACCGCAGCAAAGACGCGGTAATTAGGGTATGACGCTGATCGCGGAAAACCGCGGAAATTAGACACATCGCTGGCCTCGGCAAATCCGGAACAATAAAGTCAGATCACTGGCCGCCGCAGCCAGCGATAGTTGCGGGAATTAGACCGTGACGCTGGCCGCGGCAAGGCCGCGATACTTTGACCATGTTGCTGACAGCGGCAATGCTATAGACGCCGTAGGCAAATTTGAGGACCAGGACGGGGCAAAGCAACGTTTGCCGGGTCCGCTATTAAATTATTAATTCAACACGGTATGCAAGAAAATGCGATTTTTATGGAAATTTTATAAACATAATATTCAACAAAATATTTTTTTAATGAAAATACCATCCTACATAGTTATTTTAAAATTAAAATTTATAGAGTAATTTTAATTATAGCGTACATGACTCTTCTATACGATAATTTATTTGCAACAAAAAGTTTATATTTATAAAGTGTATAATATTTTCCATGTACATGAACCTCATTCCATATGGATAATAATGCATAATTCTCAATACGCAATTTCGAACGAATTTTATGTTTCTGTATGCATATGTGAACCGAAATTTCAGCACCCAAAAATGTTTCACATTGTTTGCTTTGAATGAATGACTTATTTAGCTTCTTTTGTAGTTTGTAGCGTGCATATTACTAAGCAGTAAAAAGATTGTTAAACGTAGTAATCTACTTAACTGCGAATGTAAAAACTCTATAGTAAATACTAAAATTTGCAACCGCAAATTCTAATTCTATATAAAATCTATTATTCATCAGCTATAGAAAAGTGGTTAAATCGTAACTATGGGTTTAACTTTTGTGATAATTTCAAACCTCGGAAACTATTAATTCAATAGAAAGCGTTTCGTGAGTTATTTATTGTGTGTTATGATGGTTCAAAGAAGGGTTGATAGGTGTCATATATGAAATGGTATAACACGTAATTGCAAATAATAAATTGTACGTCTATTATCATTATTTAGACAATTAATCATCTTGGGGTTTATTTCTTAATTGACTTTTTGATGACAATGCTTTTAAAGTGTGCCTTTGTTTAGTTCGTAGATGTACTTTGTATGTAATTAAATGCAAGCAAATTTTGTTCGTTTATCATATCTTGTTTTGACATGTGGAATACTATACTTATGAATTTTAATGCATGTCACTAACATTTAACAATAATCTAATTACATCAATAGCATTATGTCTGTAATTGCATTATGTTTTGCAATTGCATTACATAAATTCCAAATGCACAGACGGCGACAGCCAGCCCCAATGAGTCAAGCGTCCCGACGTACCGTACTCAGTACGCCAGAGTCGTATATAACGTGGCATGACCTGGAAGCTTGATGACTTGAGGTTCAAAACTAAGAGAGGGTTTGTGTTGACAGAATCTCTGCGGAGGTCCTCCGTGTACTTGATGATCGAGGCCTGAGGCTTATATTCCTTCTCTGCCAACGAGTATGGGGAAATGGATAATGGTCGGAGAACTACGTCAGTACTACTACCAATACACAAGAAGGGACCAACAACATACTTTGATAACTGTCAAAGTATGTTGTTGGTCCCAACACAAGAAGGGACCAACAACATACTTTGACAACATACTTTGATAACGGCTTATTTCCCTGATCGCCCATGCCAGTAAAATCATGCTATATATATTACAAGGTCGTCTAACTGCCTTCATTAGTCCTCAAATAGCGCCAGAACAGACAGGCTTTGTGAAAGGTAGAGGAACCAGAGAACAAATACTTATTGCTAAATAACTCATCGAAAAGGCTAGAGAATATCATGCTTGCTACGTATCTCTATTATATAGATTATGTAAAAGCCTTTGACAATATCCGCTGGCCAAAGCTATGGAGAACAGTCCTAGAGCTTAATGTACCTATCTATCTGACGAACCTAGGCAAGAACCTATACGAAGCTACTACGGCTGTAGTTAAGATTGAAAATAGTTTGTCCGGGCGATGTCTAGTAGAGAGAGGAGTCCACGATGTGTGCCTCCTGTCACCTCTACTATTAAATGCTTACGTCATGAGTATGGCCTGACAATGGATGCTGCTAAAACGAAACTCTTGATCGTCAATCGGTATAATGAAAATGATACGAGAACGTTATGAGGTAGTAGACAAATTTATCTATCTTGGATTCATGCTTCACTGCTCTGGCAAATGCTCGAAATAGCCCGCTCAGCTATGAGTAAGTTAACAAAAATCAGATAATCTGAGAGAGAGAGAGAGAGTTGCTTGTCGTTGAAATAGCTAAGCGTTTCATACCTGTAAACTGTGAAGCGTTGGCCAATGGTTGGGTTTGGGTCCCAACTAACGATAATTCGTCGCGATCGCACGTCTTCGTTGGTAGTTTGGGTACGATAGTGATATTGGTGAAGTTTTATAATAATTTGTAGGTTACGTAAAATAATGTGAATTGAACTTAACATTTTTTATGATAATTTTGATTGTGCGGACTTGTGAAAAATATAGCGAAGTGTTCATTTTCATTTGATGACAATTAATGCAATAAAGCATTAGTTTTTTATGGGTATATATATTGTTAGATTTAGTGGTGGAGTTTCCAGACGAAGCTGACCCCTGCTCCTGTTATTGTCGACGGTAGTGAAAAGGCAGGGTGGATGTAAAATATTTTACGATTAACTATCTACTTTTTATTATTTACATCTGTCTTACTTGCAATCAGCATATTTACCGAAAATAAAAAGTTATACTATTAAAACTGTACAACTATAAAAGTAATCTATAGTAATATATGATATAATTTTCGATAAATATTAGACGCTATACAATTCATTTGAAATTACTTAGCCTTATACATATATCTATACAAAGGAGGATTAATTTATACTGAGACTAGGACAGAAACTTATTTGATATATACGTTAACAGTTTTTTTAATATAGTGCTTAATTAATTTTAAAAAATCACTTAAAATTATTTTGAAAAATTGTTTCATTTAAGATTGTACTTTTTGTTAGAGGTGCCGCTGCCTTACAATGTTTAGACGGTAGCGATATAAATGACTTCCGTGATAAGAACAATTGTGGCGTCCCTAATGAGTAATGAACTAGGAACGGAATGCAACGGGTGTGGCAGATTAATAAACAACCATTTAAATTACAGATTAATAAAAAATCACAACGGACAGTGAAATATTGTAAAGCTTATATTAAGTATGCTAGAATATTTTAAGTTAATATTGTTTTGTTTATAAGTTGTGTGATATGATTTTTAATATCGTACAACTAATATGTCTCATGTACATAATTGTGTAATATTAAAGAAACCCTCAGAACTCTTTTGGTATTTGTGTTACAAGATTTTTAATCATAAATAATTATTTAAAGTTTTCCATATTTTGAAAAATATAAAAGTTTTTATATTACATATGTATTTTGTATCTGCAAATATAACAAATTATTTCGTGACAATTTGTTTTATACTTTCTATTTTTAATTTAACGTATTTTCCATAATTATGATAATAATTATGAACTTTATTTCTAATTGAAATAATTCCTATTATAATGTTAGGAATCCGTTATTATTTCTTTGAAATAACGTAACTTCGACGTCAAAAGTAAGATCATATTAACTTTAAAACAACGTTAATCTGACGTCGGATTAGGTCATGTCAACTTTCAAACAATGCCACATGGATGTCTGGTTAAAGTTCATAAACTGTCGATGCCAAGGATTTGCCATAATTTTCTGTGCACGTTGGGCCGACCTCTCATACACGTCGGGGCGACGGAAAGAGTTTCCAGGTATTAAATAATTTTTGACCGCATAATTCGAAAGGCAGTATCAATGTAGATATTACTGGTATAATTTTGGGAGACATTCAGGTTTTACACCTCATTATGAGTATTTAAATAGTACTTGTGTGTACTATATATTTTCGACATTCTTTCGTTTTTTATGACTTCAACATTTATATTATATACATGCAAGACATATGTGTATGTAATAGCTCATATATGCAAAGTTAGAGGAGAAATAATTCTACGTTGTGTGAGACATACGAACTGCTTTCGCAATTGAATAAATGTTGTTATCGGATACACATTATAATTTTTGGAGAGGCTCGAAATGATAATGCCATCCCCACAAGTGGTATATAGCGCTATGCTGACATATTTAAAATTTTAAGAACTATCAAAGATAAGACACTTGAATAAACTTTATGCTATCGGCCACCAAAAGTGCATTCAATGTTATTTGACACGTTTTTTTCTAAAATTACAAACTAAGATATATACAGGCTGTTCTTTGTTTGGTAAAGTTTCTGATTGATTTAATTCAGACTGGCTATTCTACTGCATTAAATATCTCGGTTCCTATGAAAGTTGAAAAAATACAACTTGTGGAACAAGCGTAAGGCCCACGGGCTTCAATTGTACGCAAAGCGTACACCAACAAAGAGTGACTCAAAAGCGGTACTGGGGAAAAACAAAGTCCAAAACTTCAGCTGACCGCGCCAAGGCAGACAAATTCATAAGACCAAGGTGATCACACGCCAGACTGCTCTTTTAGAATTTAGCCGAAAAGAGAGACAAGAGGTATCGTAGACCATGCCAAACCGGACGGAGCAGCTTTTTCAAATCATTTGTTTTATCATATTCTAAACTCATTTTGATATGCATTTCATCAAATATGAGAACACTTTCTTTTTCAGCACTAGACTTTTCCATTTGCTTTGAGCTTCCCATTTCAATTTATAGAGTAAATTGGAGTCTATTCCAGCTTTTAGATATGTTGGTCTTAACCAATTTCTTATTGACGATATTGATGGCAAAATAAAATCCAATTGTTTCAGATATTGATAACCAGACATAAAATTAAGATTCAGATTCATATCGATATTCTTCGTTAGTGAAATGTGTTTGGGGTTTCCTTTTTTGAATTTTGAAAAATATTTTACTTCTTATTGTTTACGACCTTGTGCTTTCATTTTGCAGGCGGATATTTTTTTTTGTTGAGACATATACCTTTTATTTGTCTTCATTACCTTTTTTTAGTAATTTTTTTGGCCGATTCACCATTGATATTGTCAACTATCGATCCATAATGCAATTTCCTTTTAGCCAGATACGTTTTTAGTTTAGTAATTGATTGACAAGTAATCATCACAACCACTTGTAGAGGGTTGAGCGTCAGTCATAAAGTACGGTTTTGGAACAGCGTTAAATAAAAGCCTGTGCTTTGTTTCATTCACAAACTTTCCTTCATAGAATTAATTTCACAAATTTGTTTGTATTTTAATTTTTCAATGTCAATGACGTATAGTACCTTATTACCACACATGCGTCTCTACATTTTTCGCATCTGGCTATATCTGATGGGAAATAATGAAAATGTCCACCATCACTTTTTTTGCGCAATTAAAATAAACTTTTTGTGTATATCACTTTTTTTTAAATTTTAATTTATAAAAACTAATAAACGAGAATTGCACTAAATTACAGTACTAAATTACACTAAATTACAGTATCTTATAGTTTATTATGAAAAGTATAAATTTTAAGTTACAGAACATCCGACGTATCACAATTCTTCTAATTTTTAATGCGCGTAGTAGGTATGCTCGCTTATATTTATAGTAAACCTAAATTTTCTAGTTATTTCTATATTTTCATTAGAAAATTCGAATTGATTATCAAGAAATTATAAAGAACCTTATTAATCATTCCTAAAACCTTATGGCCTAAATAATCGCTTTTGTTTTTGTTTATAGTATACTTACATCATTGTTATAACTTTTATCCGAGCTAGAGAACATCATTACAATGTTTATTTACATATTAAATACGTCTGTTAAGTAAAAATATATTTGACAAAATTGGAATGCTAAAATTCTTATGTGCACATTACTTGCCATATTTTAGCGAGTTAGTTTCTACATTCTATAACAGATAGCTAATATAGCGGTCAGAGTAAATTAATGAGGACACTTTTTTATATGAGATTTGTTTGTCTTTTATTATTAGTCTTTATTTAAACATAATTGTAGATGATAGATGATTTAATGTACTACATATATGTTTCTTATTTATTGTTTCTTTTTTCCAGATTTAACATCATTGTTACCTTTATATAGTTTGGTTTGCAAATACTAAGTTAACCGCAATTTCATAATTATTATAAAAGATTTTTTATATACAATTTATTAATTGTCGAAGCTATAAAATTTGTTATTGTTCGTAATTTATAATTAAAAAGTCTTACCAGATCCGAGAACAATGCAATTTAACAATAAAAATACAACTTTCTTTGTGTAAAACGAGTTCATACTTATTTCTCTACAAAATGTAATGCACAATTCAAATAAATTTTCTGTCTATTAGAATCGCGCATTTATAAACAGTTTTCCAGATTAATCGGCAAATATTTCCCCCGTTGTAAAAATATTATTTCAATACAATATGTAATGTGTTATTTATTTAAATTTTATGAATTTTTTTTTTGCAAACAAACAAGCATTTGAATTTCAAAGAAAATTATTTATTTTTAATTTATAATAATTTCTTAATAAAGTGATATATTCCCATTCCAGAATGACCTTGTCTTGTGATCATGAACTTAATTAATACCGCTCCAAAGTTGTTGATTTTATTCAGTTCAATAGATTTCTTGAGTGTTCACATCAATAAACTTATCTGTGAATTAAAAGGTCATTAAGCGATGTAGATTGTTTAAATTTTATAATGACTACTAGTATACCAATGAATCCGAATGTATAACGCATACCTAGGAATCCAATTATTCCGCTCTTCTATGTATTAGGTAAAATTCACAAAAGGCATCATTTTTCTATCCGCTTCTTAATCTCTGATTGTAATACATACGTTTATAAGTAATCAAAACTCGTATACCAGATGCTAATAGAAATCTTAGGCTATGAATTCGTTTTTTCGATTAAAAACTCTTTTCAAATTGTTAAAAAACTAGTCATTTTCAATTTCGAATTAATTATATATTTATTCTTTGATGCTAAGAATTTCTTCAATAATGTTTCGGTTGAAGAATGTTTTGAAATTATAGATCAGAAATTAACCCTATTCCAAGTATTGTACATGAAAATACAGACGATGCTCAGTATATCCTATCTCACCTCAATAGTATTTATCCCGATATAGAATTTACCTTAGAACTTAAAGATAATATTAACATAATTTTTTTAATAACTATTTATAAGCGTAGTCGGTTAATCTTAAATTAAAAATATTCAGCAAATCCACCTGTATCGATCACTGCATCGATTTTATTTCTAACCATCCAATGACTGGCAATAAAATGGCTTTCTTTAGCACGATGAGTACACGAGATACCGTTGGCTTTTCGGCATGCTCTATTATAGCTACATGCATATGTTCATCACACAGATTGATTTCCGCATTGGATATTTCATTTGTGAAATATTTCATTATTATTATTTTTTAACTGAAAAATTTTAACGAATATTTCCAATACTTAGATTTTAACAAGCAGTTATGTTGTCTTACCCTTTTGTGCTTGCCATAGATTGCTGGTAAACATCTGCCATTGGCTATTTCTACATTTGAAGGGGATATCACTAACAATACTTTGCTTGATCTTTACTTGATTGGAGGTATAATTTATGTACCCCAAGGTCATGTTATGCGCACCGTCCAGCACCGTTATGCGCTCCGTAACTTACGGTATAAATTTATTCGTTAATAAAACAATGCAATTTTGATTCTTTGAAATCTCAACGGATTAAGGCAATATTTCTATTGGTCAAAATTCGAACCTACCTAAACTTTTTAAGTAGAACTTTCCTTCAAGTCACTTCCAAATGATATCGGCTACAAAAGGTGCCATGACAACGTTACTTAGACCCTTTGTGGATTTTGTACTAGTTGTTCCTTATTAAGCAAATTTGCACATTTCAGCTGCAGTAATTCCCCATTAAGTGACCAACTTAATCGTCCAGGTTGAGCTAATTCGCATTCTTGAATTAGATTGGCATCTAAGTAAATACCACCAACAAAATGGCAAATTTTTATTTAAATTTAAAATAAATTCAAATCAATAATCGTTCTACAAACATCAGGTCAACGACAGATAGATACTGTATTCATTTATTTTCTGTTGAATATTCATCTCTCTCACTCACTTCTTATTTAATTTATTCATATCAATATTTCATAACTCTTCCTTAACAAACTACTTCGTCAATGAGGATGTAGAGAAAGTCAACATCAGAGGAAGAGGTAGATCTATCTGAGACGAGGATTTACAGATAGAACTCCATGAATGTGCAACAAAGAGCAGTACCACCGGCAACTGTTTCGATTTTACTTTGGCGAATGCATATACAACCTATAAATTCATTTCCTTCTGTCAAAATTACATAGTATCTTCAGAATATACTTCACACTATTTTCGTATTCTTAACATAATAACTTGCTGAAAGAACCTGCAATATATTGGCTGAATCGTTCAATTCTGTCAACGTCCGGGAGAAACAGAAGAGTACGCATAATGTAATCAGAATCATCCAAAAAGTTTTTGAATTATAAGTAGAAGTTGTACGTATTGTCTGCAAATTGAAATCGCGAATCGAGTCATATATTTGAAGTTATAAATATGAAGCAACAATCAAACAAACTAATTGACCATGTTTTTTATTGCATACATTATTGATATGTTCAAGTATTTTATTATAATAATTGAAATAAGCGATTTTCTAACCCAAGCCTGAATTAACTCATGCAATGTGTATTTTAAGTTACAACCGATCATATAAAGAAAAGCAGTATTTGGTCTATAGCATAACCTGGATCCGGCTTTTATTTGTATAACAAAGCCCTTCCCCGCAAGTGCGGCTCGACCTATCTAAGACAAACTTAGAGATCTTTTATTTCAAGGGTAAAAGAATGTAGAGCATTGCTATCTACAAATCTAATTATAACCTTACATTGCACATTAACCACCATAATGCACACCCCAAGATAATTTTGATACGGACGCAAATTGGAAGAAATTCAATGATCAAGTAAATTTTCAGGTCGCAATATTTTTTTTAAATTTCTCTCAATATTCCTACAAGAGCAACAATAGCTGACACAAATTATAATCGTTTCCCTAGGTGTCAACTGTCATGTCTATTGTTAGATTCTGGTGTAGTTAAGTCATCTGTCCAGCATAAATTTAAATAAGTATTAGCAATGTATTTGGACCTTATTTTTATACATAAAAGCTCTAAATTTTCTAAAAATAATAATTAATTGTAGTGCGACTTGCTTTGCATGTGTTTCTGTTAATCCTAGGGGATCTTTAGTATTATATCATTTTCTTTCATGGGTAACAGTTCATTCTAACTGTCAAGCTTTCAACTTTTTCTACCCCATAAGAGTTCTAATTAGTCTAGAATCAGATGATTATTTTGTTTCTTTAATTTTAATTTTAGCTTTTATTTTAATACTGTTGTAATTTTGTCTTATCTGATTGACATATTACGAGGGCTTAGTAATGGATACCTCATTATGATGTACATCACCTTAATAAATTTACATTTATTGCTTAGTTTTTGGTTTCGATACCTAAAATTGTTGAAGGAATACCAAGGTTAGAAGGAGATTGGTTACAACTATATAAATATAAATAAAACAAAATAACATATACTATAGAAATACCAAAGACAAAGTTTTTAAAAAATACAATTTTTGTCTTATACATGAGTCTTATAGAAAAGAAATTACTTATACAAGAAATTACAGGAAACAATCCAAATTGGTAAATGAAACATATTATATTATTGTCCATAATTTTATTACAGCATTGTACCGGTACCCAAAAATAGTCATAAGAGGATTATTATTTATGCAATTTCATTTATAGCTTGAGCGATTTTTTTATACTCACCGACATAATCTATAGTAATTTCCCTAAAACCGGCGTTAACTAACTTTGCATCTTCGTGGGAAATTATCCGGTTTTCGAGTCCAAGACTTATTATGGTGCCACCCACATGTAAGATTGATAATTGATTATTGTAAACATGATAAGCATTATTTAATACGATAGCTATTTGAACGATATATGCAGCTTTTTCTGATTCCTCTGGATTTCTATTAAATACTTTAGACAAAGCAGAATTTACATTTTTAACTGCATCGGGGATACCAGTGATGCTATTTACATAACCTGCAACAGATTTACGAATTCTGTTCGCACCTGGTTTCTTACCAATTTCTTGCGAACTAAATGCTTGTAATGCACTTATCGCTCTTTTCACTACATTGACTAAATTATCTAAAATAACCTGGAAAACTTGATCTACTGAATTATTATGATCTAATTTAGTGGCTCCATAATGTAAAACTTCTATATGTGTTTCGTAGCTTTTTATAATTTCAGATATTTCCTTTTCTAAGTCGTAGAATATATTATCCCTTTCTTTTACACCTAAAAATGTTATTGCAATTTTAAATATTTACATTAGTACTACTTCTATAGAAGAAGTCGAAAAATAATGACATCTTAGAAATAAATGAATGAAAATTAAAATGAATTGTGAAAATGAGCCATAAAATAATTTGTTTTATATGAAAGTACGGAACATGCAAATTAAGTAATGAAATCTGAACAAAAGTGAAGTCTTAAATTACAATTTTGCGGCACATAACAAGAGGGAATTCAAGTTACAATGGATCAACTGTTAGATCGACGTGGTTTGAGTAATATACACAGGGCTAATACTAACTAGTAAAGCTCGCTTGATTGTTGAATTTAATATACTATTCGCGATGCTTATTGCATTAAAATGAATTGCTACATATACATGTAAAAGTCATCCAACTTGACCCAAAACAAATCACGCATCGTTTTTCATTGATTTTAATTTCTTTAGCAACTATGTCCTTATTAATATCAAATTACAAACATATTTTGTTTGAAATATTAATTGTATAAATTGATATTTTACCTAAATGAAAATTAAGGGAATTTAATACATCAAGATTAAATTTTAATATAATATTGCACTGTCCACATAGACAAAATTCAGGGCAATTCAAGGCAATTTATATAACCACTTTGAACAGAAAACATAATTGGCGTTCCTAAATCACTATTACATTTGGCAAACATACTTCTCAAAAAAGAATTATGCGTACTTTTGATTTCATTGACGTTAGCCTCACAGGAGGAAGACAAATAATCTTACAGTATTCAAGCTTAAATTTGACTAATGCAAGTAAAAAACTTTCATAGTTTTATCATATTCAAACTCTCTTCCGTATCAAAAAATTCAATTTATTAGAGTCTGGTTGTTGTTAAAATCATAGCATTTTTTTAGATGTCAACTCGGAATCAAACGTGACCACAAGAACTTTACAATTAATTACTTTAATAAATGTAACTATTCTAATAATTTAATAATATAATGAAATTTGAAACAATATCTTCTGGGCCTTATAATACTACGTGTTACCATATTTACTTTCATTCCGTTATGTTCACACCAAAAATATTCACTGTTGATGTCACTACGCAAATGTCAGTATTATTCAGAATATTAGTTACTTGAAATAATGTAAAATCGGCGAAGAGAAAAATTCCACTAGAGGAAATATTTGTTAATGTCACCAATAAAAACTCTGAATATTAGAGGATCAAAGTTAGTACCCTTCGGAAGTCCAACGTTAGAGTGTATTTATCTGACAAGTAGCTTTTCATATTTACTATTAGTCAATATTAAAAAAAAAAAAACGCTGTTCCTTGTACTACCTCGAAAATTAAATAAAATGTTCTTGTACAGTTGTATATAATATCAAATGAAAATCATCGGTAGTTGGACATCAAGTTTCAGCTATATCACAATAGCTATATATGTTCGCACCGAATAAATCAGATTATTCTGATTTGTGTGAACGTAATTACAATTGCGAATTTGAAAAAATGTTACTATCATACGACAAGATCTTGTTTCGCCGTTTCGCGGTCTCGTCAGGCATGAGTGTGTAACTATTTCAATTCAGTTCGACTGCCTTACTTCAGTCATTCGAGTCTACTAGAGTAGTTAAAAATCGTGTATATTTGTCATTGTACCGTTAGGAGACGGTATGATAGTAACATTTTTTCAAATTCGCAATTGAAATTACGTTCACACAAATCAGAATAATGTGATTTATTCAGTGCGAACATATATAGCTATTGTGATATAGCTGAAAACTGATGTCCAACTACCGATGATTTTCATTTGATATCTCGAAAATGTTATACCTTACTTTAATTTGCTATAGATCTGGAGAAACACGGTTCAACTTTAAACGTGGCAACGTCTAATGCTTTTAAAATAGTAGCATAATGATTATGTACATTTTATGCACTTAGTTGTGTTGTCATTATGAAGAATAATGTAAAATAGCCCATTTTCGTCATTTCGTGTTGATAAAGTTCAGATTGTTCGAAAACCTGGCAGCAATAAGCATATATCTATCATCGGTAATAATTGTACCATATTATAATAAAACTTTAAGGTACTTTAAGGAGTTTTTGGCGTTAAAATCACATAGTCGTATACGCACAGACAGTAAAAAACATATTTTTTGCATTATACAAAAAAAATGATCAGTACTGTTTTTCTCGCAGTTCCGTTTGGTGGGAAAAATTCTCTTTATAAATCCCTTTTTAGAATGCGCCTGACGAGGTAAATAATATACATCCTGCATACTTAGATCACATATAATAGCATTCTAAATATAGTATTTAACGTGAAGATTTGTCCACGGTTCTAGTTAGGTAGACGTAAAATGATGGAGCATTAAGTACTTACAAATAAGCTGAATACGTTAGACACCATAAAAGGTTTAGCATTGTAAATAATATTTTAGATAAAAGAACAGTCATCGGTTAACTTATGATAGATCTATTGTATGAACAGAGTACAAAGA
Source organism: Adranes taylori (assembly GCA_009867245.2). Lineage (NCBI taxonomy): Eukaryota > Metazoa > Arthropoda > Insecta > Coleoptera > Staphylinidae > Adranes > Adranes taylori. The sequence continues at coordinate 19,962 of WYDF02225538.1, forward strand.
TAAATATTAGTAGTTAATTGATTATACACTATGCTAATTAATTAATTCGTCAATAGACGATTTTACCTAATGGTATGCATGAAGCTAGAGTGTATTGACCAAGGTTAATTACGAGAGAAAGTAAACACGCAGATATTCAGATGAACGCGTTAATGGTTAGAAGAAATATTCTAGAATGCGGTATGTGGAAGAGGTCAGTATGTATAAAAATAATGTCCCGGGCTAGTATAGGAATAATAATTTTGCGTGTCTGCCAGGGCTCACAATGCTCGGGAACTGACCGAAAATAACAATCTGGAATAAAACAATATCAAAATAAGAACTAAATGAAAGAATAAAGTAATTATAATTAAAGTGTGATCATAAAATGATTAAGTATTTTATTATGACTTCGTTTAATGTAGCACGGTAATTAGTAATATTTTTGGGTATAATTCAAATAAATTAACTTGAGTATAATTTTGAGGAATAAAGATAGATAAATAAGATAATGGTGTGTTACTCTAAAATAATAAATAAATAGTACGTGTTACACAAGTGGCAAAAATCTGTAAGTACGTAGTCTTACAGTTTTATTGGGATATAATTTGAATACCTCATATAAATAATTTTATTCAAGTATTGAATTATTTTTTGATTAATTACAAAGCGTTGATTATTTTATTTTACGCTTGGGAATGAACGAGCATGTCATTTGATTGCATGTAAACATTATGAAGCAACCAATACAATTTAATTAACTTTAACAACTGTTTCATTTCTTCTACCTAAATTATTAAGGCTTAGGACTGTAGTTAATATTTGGCGTTACCAATAATTACTCAGCCACGAAAAGCACAATTATATCTAAGCGTCACGTCCAACTTAGCGATGGTCTGGCCTAGTGTTTTATTCTAAATTGAGTGGACTAACTGCGATATTTAGATTATACTCTTCCGCATCGAGTACTCAACTAATAAAGTAACTAAACTAAAGTGCTATCTTATAAGATAAGAAAGGAGTTCACGATACCGCTAATGGTGAACAGGAGATTGCTACGCTAACACATTTAAAAGTCACCCCTCACCAATGTCACGCCGGAGAGCCTAAAAAATACGTTAGTGTATTTTGTAATTTGTAGAGATAATTTACTAATTTTAATTGCTTGTATACCATGT
>WYDF02225649.1:0-21118 GCA_009867245.2 Adranes taylori
GGTATTGTTTCATTGCCACGGTATATTCTAATCCTCCGGCCGCGGCAATCCCGGTGTCTCCTGAAGCGAGCTACAAATCAGAATTATATTATACCAAATAAATTAAACGAATGCCGGGAACACTATAGTAATAATAAATTGATTGCATGTATTAAATTTAAACAAACCAGCTTCAGCTGCTAGCAGAATGTATTATCTATTTTGGGATAAGTACATAATTCCGCGTATGCCAAGTGGAGATATTTTGTCACCTGTCGTCGCTACTGCTATGTTTACTAGTGATTTCAGTGTGGGACAGCCGTTAAGATAATATGTATTTTGTAGAGACAGACCGAGGGTTACAGGATTGTGTGGATGGACTGTGTCACGGAAATAAAATGTCGTGTGATTGACCACACACAAACACGTGACGCAGAGTAAAACTTGTGCGAGCTCACGTCTATAAAAGCGAGATCTTTAAGCATATAAAATCAGTTACTTGCAAACTCGAAGACAGGTCAGCGAGTCGTCGGGATACTAATATATTTAGTGAGCGATTTTATATACCATATATTAATTGATTGAATTGCATGTACGTTGAATAGCTTTAGTTTTCATTCCTATCTATTCATATAACCTCCTCACATACAGCTACGGTGCATACTTTTGGCTAGTATAGTTTAGAGTCAAGAGTAGGTATAGAACTTCATGATGGCAGTATGCTCACGTCGTAACGTGTTTTGATAGCTTTTCCCTTTTCATCCTACTAGAGTGCACATCTCTGACAAGTACTGGTCACAGTCATTTTTTGTCACATGACGCTGTGTACTCACGTCGTTACGCGCTGTAGAAATTCCTTAGGCCACCTATCCTTCCTCTTATTCATATTATGAGCTTGAACTTAGCCCAGATTTCCAGTTATTTTATATATTAAGTTTACCATCTGTCTCCCGCTGTATCATTGATAATTCATACACGCTTATCATATTTGAATTGTAATTATTTTGGTTATTTTGTCACCGCATTTTTTTATATCGCTTGATATGCACCGTCGTTACGTTAAACACGGTTTTTCATTACACCGTTAAACATTATTATTATAATTACACCGCTAATATGCTATACACAGTTTTTATTATTTTGATTGCATTTGTACCGTTTAATGTAAAACGCTTGGTTATTTTGCTTATGCTTACTTGACCGCCATTATTACGTCATTAATTTTAGTTAACATTTATTCTTTTGTTGATAATTGACATTTAAATGTTCGTTAATATTATCTTTCTTTGCTTATGTTATCTTAAACACGGTTTTGTGAAATCTTTGATGCTGTTTCACTCATTATTGGATAAGTTAATTACAGTTGAAAGCAACAAAAAAATCCTGCTTTTCTCACCAGACTATCAGCTACCCGGGCCTCAATAAGCGACTGAGGACCGGATGGACAACAAGAATACTTCCAGCGTGCGGTCTCATGTAAAGTTACCTGACGCCCGAGGTAAATTTCTGGAGGACAAGAAGTTCTGTAGTAGTTAAGATATTTGTTTGCGCCATCTGTGACAGTCGCTAAGGCTCCCCATTAGTAACGTCGCGAATGGGAGCTCGTCACAATTTCTCCATCGATTACATGATTTTTGTGTTAGTGATTGATAGTTTCATGTAGAATTTTTAAGCATATACCTGAAATCTGTATTTAAATCATTGTGAGGTATTTTCAGAGTCCACTTGCAGCTTTGCGCCGTTCCAAAGCATGACATGTTTTAAACAAATAATTCATCCGATTATGAAGTTACAGAACAACGAGATGAGATGGTGCCTTAATGTTTAACACACATGTAGACCTATGCTTGTTGTGATGAATACAGCACAACAAATATAGCTCATAAAATTAAAATTATATTCAAATTGTATATTCTATCATATTCAAATCATACACAGATTTAAGACTTTTAGAAAGAATAATTTTAATTTAATGTTTGAGGCTATGCCTTACCCCTCCCCCCCCCACCCCCCTCCCATCAGGAAACAGTCTACAGTACTTACTACCTTAAAAATTAAAGATGTTTGTAATATTTTTTGCGTGCTTTATAAGAATACTACAAACATCAAATTAAAATTTAATTCATTTAATTTTTGAGTTTAATATAAATATTTATTTAAGTTATTAATTTTAAGTTATTAGGTATTAGAATTGCAACGAGAATATTTAGATTATAATACCATTATAGCCGCGTTAGTCTATGTATAGATATTAATGGTATTCATACAAAAACTCATAAAAAACTATAATACTATTAAAAAAGCTGACGCGTTGAATCAATTGTTTCTCGTTTAGAATTTCAACAAGAAATGTTGATACAAGTCAAGTATCAGGCGCGTTATATTAGCGCTTATTTTCAATCTGATGACGTGGCAATTTTCACTACTTCTGAATTAAGCAAGAGCTTTGACAGAAATTTGCACGCTGTTACATAAAAAGCTTACCAATGTACGACTGTAATAGGTATACAAGAAATTATTTGGCATAAGAAATTAGTTCAAAATTAGTACTCATGTGTAAATAAAATTTTAATGTTCCAAAAATCTCTTCCCATTAATATTTGCTTTTAGCATGCCCTTAGTTTTTGGGTCTGTTATATGGTGTTGACATGTATTGAGAGAATTTTCCGCACTTTACTATTTACAATTACTTTCAGTATGTTAGGAAGTTGTAAAATCTTAAGTTAAAAGTTAATTTTTGTTTACTAATTATGCACATTGTAATTAAATAATTGTAAGTTAACATAAATATCTAAACAATTTCATTCTGCACGTTAGTACCTCCATTTGTGGATCAAATATAGTCTCCCATTGTTTAGATTTAAAAAATTAGTTTATTTGTATAAAATTATGAAAGTAACTGGTTATTTGAGGATTGATTAATTTTCATTTACACTCCACGTTAATAATTTTGATAACTAAACAGTTTTATATTATAACAATCTATGGCTACAAAATAAAATGTTTGGAAATGCTTCTACATTATTTTCTTATAACAAACAATTAATAAAATTTAAAACATATTTCAATCTTCTGACTTAAGATACTCCCCAATGTTATAATATTATCATCAACTGTCAGGAAATATTGCCACCTGTGATACTGCTCTTGTAATAATTCCAGTAGAACTTTTTATAGAGACAACTCTAACCTATCCATCATTTCGTGGATATAATTGTATGATTCTACGTATACAACATACCATTGGTGAATTGTTTATGTTCTTAACTAACATTAATTCTTATATTTTAATGTTTCCAAAATTTTTGTTCTATTTAACTCGTTGTTGAAGTTCATGCAAATATTCGATACTCCATATTTTCCAAAATTGTTGAAATATTTGCTGGATTTCTTAATAATATTTTAGTTGGTTTAGATTTTTATCTAAATAGTTATAATCTGGATTACTAGTGAAACCCCGACCGATTAAAAATGTTCAGGAGTCAGAACATGCAAATAATTTGGATCACTGGACATGTGCGTAAGAGGTTTAGAACTAAGAATAACCTCAATCTCAGTGATCACAGTTAAAAAAGTTTCTAAACTTAATATTTTATGTTGTACAACTCTATATAAATTATATTTAAATGTCTTTAACCCTGCTTCTCAAAGACCTCCACAATTAGGACTATATACAGGACTAAATTTCCAAATAATACCATGTTCTGTCGAAATATTAATCGAACCATTCCTATGTTTTTTAATAAATTGACCTAATTCATTTATTTTTTATTGGCTCCACCATATGCTTTACAATTATCTGAAAATATGTCATTAGGTTTACTTCTGCCTGAAATAAATATTGTTAAATTTGCTAAAAATGAATCTGTTTTAAAATTTGTTAAAATTTATAAATGTATTGCTTTTGTTACCATTCACAAAAATATGCATACCCAATATTTCAGTTGTTACTACTACGTAAAAATGTTTCTCAGATCATAAAAGGACCTGCAAAATCAGTCCCTTTATACATAAATGGCATAGTAATATTAACAGGTTGAGGAGGTAAATTTCTCATGAATCGTATATATATTTTAGGTTTTGATTTACAACAAATAATACAAGAATGACAAATTTTACGAATAACAGTTGTTAACAGTTAATAAAATTGGATGTTTAGCATTATAACGAATATCTCTATTTCGGAATCTTCCTCCAACTCTAATTATATTATTTTCCTCTACAAAGGGTTAATAATTTATGTTTACTTTGTAATTTATCCTTTTCATAAGTTGAAAATAATGTTTAAAATCTGTTTTCTTCAGAATAATAATGAATTTAATTAAAGCTGTATTTAAATCTGTTGCATTTAATGGTTCATAAATTTTATTCAAGTTTGTAGTTGTACTAAAAAGAAATCTTGAATAATGTGCACAATTCCTTATTAATTTATTTAAATTTGAATAATTATTTACAGGAAAACTTAATTCTTCTTGAATTACCATTATTGTAATTCTAGTTTCAAACTCAGCAATCTCATCATTAAATGTTTTTAATTTATAATTTTTCCCATGTTCATTATTTTCATTAAGATATTCAGGACCTTTCCGCCATACATTTGAATTGATCAAATTTAAAGGTGTCATCCCTCCAGAAATTAAATCCGCAGGATGTAATTAAGTCTCAATATGATACAAATCTTCAAAATTACAAAGATTCTGAATGTTTGAAACTCTATGTGAAACAAATTCTTTAAGTAATGTAGATTGTTTTAATCAATTTTAAAACTATTACAGAATCTGTCCAATAGACACATTTAATATTTTTTATAGTTAAAGCGTTTTCTATTTCATCAATCAATTTGATAATGATTTCTATGGTGCAACTTTACTTTTTGCACAAATTAGTTTACTTTCTACATTATTATAATTATTTTTTATTCTTACATAAACACATGCCCCATATGCCTTTTGAGATGCGTCACACAACCCATGAATTGATATTATTTTAAAATTATTCTGAAAACCCACTTGGCTATTTTTATTTCATCTAATTTTTTTAATTCTCGTTTTAATTCAATCGAATCCTGCTGAATTTTATTAAGAAGCTAATCATTCTATCCTACCTTTAATAACCATAATTCTTGAAATAATATTTTTATTATTACAATAGAAAGTGATAGCAAGCCAAGTGAATTGAATGTGTGAGATATTTCAGAAATTAACATACCTTTTGTTATTGATTGTCTATTATCTTCAATATTAATTTTATAAAATAAATAATCTGAATGAGGTGACCATTCTAATCCTAATGTCTTGGTATGTTGAGTTCAAATTCAGGAAAATGTGTTAATAACTCAGAATTATCAAATTGTTCTAAAATTGAATGAGGTGACCGGTTAGAATTTTCTATTGTATCTGTTCCAGATATAAAGTCATCAACATAAAAGTCTCTCAAAAATAACATTAGATGAATCTGGAAAATTCCATTTATTATCTGCAGCAATTTGATACAGGCATTTAACTGCTAAATATGTATCAATATTTATCAATTCCTATGTATCATATTCTAAATATGTATCAATTCAGGTATCAATATTTAAATTTTTATAAGATGGCAACATATTCTTTGATATTTCTTTTGTTCCGGAATTTTGAAAAAATTTGTCTAAAAATTTTTTCAATATATGAAATACACACTGCAACTAATATTGAAAATAAATCATTTTGAATTACAAAGCTTTTGTATTCAATTGAATTAAATAAATGCCCAGAATCAGTTATAGCAGGTCCATCAAAAACAATTCTAATCTTTGATGTTAAATTACTTTCTTTAAGAATTAAATCGTGAGGTAAATACAAAGATTAACCTTCGCAATGATTTTCGTTAACTTTATTCATATGACCAAGTGATTTATATTGTCATATAAATTCATGATATTATCTATTTGAAAATTCATTTAATTCTGGTTTCCGTTCTAAATTAAAGGAAAAACGGCATAATGCAGATTTTCTTGAAACGGCTAAACATTTAGGGTTCATTTTAAATGGAATTCTAACTACAAATCTACCATTACTACTCCTATATGATGTTTGTTTGGAATATAATTCTTCAATTTCCCAAAATTTTTCCAATCTCTTATCAATTTCAACGAAATTTACAAAATTATATTTAACTGTTTTAATATCGGGCATATTTAGAATTCTTCCAAATATCCAACCTAATCTAGTATTTTGCATACACATTTAATTATTATTTAAATTAATTATTCCATAAAGTAAAACGTTCCAAAAAACATTTTCCACCAATAAAATATCGATGGGACCAACGCAATTAAATAAATTATCTGCTAAATAGACATTATTAGGAATGTTCCAAGAAGAAATATCAAAATTATAATTTGGCATTTGATTACATATACGTAGTAATATATAACATGATATAAGATATATTATTAATGGAATTTGTTGTAATTGATCCAAGTTTAATCTTAACCTTATGTTTAATTATAGATGATATATTATTCCTAAACATAACTGCTATTGAATCATTTTCAGACCATATATTTAATTTTTCATCACATTTTAGACTCATAAATTTGACATAGACCTACTATCTAAAATCCCTCTACAATTACACCACAATCCTTTCGAATCTTGAATTAATATTAGTACTGTAGATAATAAAACCTGAGACATTTTATTTGATGCATTTGATGAGAATTGTTGAATATTATTGTGTTCAACATTATTTAATTCTTCTATAGAATCTAAATTACTTTCATTTAATGTATCTACTTTGTTAGCACAAGAATCTTGAGATGCTTTACAAATTAAATTAGTATTTGGTTTATTTTTATTATCATAATATAATAATAATAATAATAATAATAATAAATAATAATACGTTATAATACTAACAAATTCTACAATTTGTAAAATAACAATTGTTAAGTTCATGTCCAAATTTTAAACATTTACAACAAAGATTAAATGACTTAATTTTATTACATCTATCATGAATTGAAAGATTTAAAAATGTTGTACATTTATATATAACATGATCTTCCTTGCAACTGATTCATTCTTTTTGTTAGTGCTATAAAGACCATATTTTTAGCCTGTTCACTTTTATAATCGTGCTTTATGCTAACTTTTGATATTTTAGATTCATATGAATCTCCAATTTCAATTATTTCAAAAACTGTAGTTTTCTATCTTAAAAATTCTTTAAAATATTGAATTGAATCATTTTAAATGTTTAGTAATTTCATCTAACATATATCTGTAAGTATTAGACTCTCCTTTTTGAATATTACGAATTTCAAAAATTAATTTTATAGGATTAAATAATACAAGATTATTATAAAACATAAGTAGTGCAATTTATGCACTACTTATGGCATCTGATAATTGTATATTATTATGAATTATTGATTCAAATAATCCATTAAATTTCAAGCAATTTATATATGAACCATCAAATTTTTGTAAATTAATGACTGGCAATTTAACATAATGTATGAAATTGTTTGTTTGAAATTGATTAACTGAAATTTTTCCAGATTGATTATCTTTACTTTCATCTAAAATCTTTTAATTATTGATTTTAATGTACAAAAAGAATTGTTAAATTGAGTATTTTCTTCATACTCTTCAATAATAGTCTCATCACATATTATAATAATTTGTACTTGTATTTGATTACAATGTTTAAATAATTCATCTAAAAATGTAATCTAATTTCTACCTCATTTAATATTTCATCAGAATTAGGTACTTCAATACATCTTGAAATAGTATTAAAATTATGATTGATTAAATTCCTTTTTTCGTTTTAGTACTTTTAATTCCTTTTCCAATACCATGATAAGAAATTGAAAATACAAATTAATAAATTATAAGTTCAATTAAATGCAAAATTATTGACTGTGATCACCTTAGAATTAATATGAATTAATAACACTAACACTCAGGGGCTAGTAAGGGGTTAGTATTTTTAATTCAAAAGCTCTGCTACTACACTGATCCAACTTAATTATTTTTATGTGAAGGAACTGTTACTATACTGCTCCAGATTCTCATTATTTTAAACTCCAAAGATCTGCCAATATGCTGATTCAACTAAATTATTTTTACTTTAAGGTACTGCATCTATGCTGATCCAAATCAAAATTATAATATATTTATATACTATTGTGGAAGTCTTTGTTCCATATCACCTGTATCTTTATTCTTCTGTTTGAGAAATCAAAATTATATTTCCATTTGCCATTTAAGTTGAATTATATTCCATTAAATAATCCGGCTCGAAGGACCAATTGTTTATATATTAAAAAAATAGTTTATTTGTATAAAATTAACAAACTAACTGATTATTCGATGACTGATTTATTTTCCTATACATTCAATATCAATAATTTTGATAATTAAATTTTATAATAACAATTAAATAATAACAACATATGGTTATAAAATAAAATGTTTGGATAGGCTTCTTGACAGTATTTTCATATAATAAACTATTAATTAAATTTAAATTTTTTTTCAATCTTCTGCCTTAATATCCATTTTTTTATCTTCTCTATTGGACTAATCCAATGTATTTTGTATATTTCATTATAATAGTTTACGTGATGTTAGTTTACTGACTGTGTAGCGAAGCGTTAAAACCATTACTAATTGATAAACAACTACTTGAATAATGGAATTTTAAAATGCCGTATATGATAAACTTTTATAAATAGCACTGTTCCACAACATTATATGCTGTGACTATAATATATAAACTAAACACCAATTAAGTTAAATTAGGAAAATTTCGTAAATTATATTAATTTTTATGTTTCTATGCAGGCGGTGCATAACTTGTTTATAAGGTTTTATTGTCCTAATAAAATTCATATGGAAACATGTCGTGGATTGTTGAAGACAAGTACAGTTTTATAAAACGTATAATTATTATAATATAAATAACTTAAAGTAATTTAATACCAATTGGTTAATTCGTTTATTGGTTACACTACTGTGACAGACTCGTGACGTTACATTACTCTCGTGACGTTACTAACGGAGAGTCCGAGCGATTGTGATATATGGTGCAAACAAATATATTATTACAGAATATAACATCCTTCTGAAAAAGGAATAGCAGAAGCCAGATCAGTGTAACCTGAGACCGCATGTTGGAATTGTTCTCTTTGTTTCACCAGTCCTCAATAGTGTGTTTTTTTTTTCTCGGCGACTGTTGCTGGCGACTGCCTCGCTTTGTCTACTGCTTCGGCTTGCTTTGTTTAATTGCTAAGTGCTGGACATCTTGTCTTCGAAATCTCAAAATTGGAACTAAATTATTATATATATTTTTATCTTTTCTTCCTTCTTTTCTATTTTTTGTTGGTTTCTGCCTACAATGAATGGGGACCATCTGTTGCATGGTATTATCGGAGAGGTAACCATGAGATTAACTTACTTATTTTGTGCGCAAGTTCTTTTATGTCATCGTTCGGATGGTTACTTCTAGTTTTTCTATCATACTAATTCTTCTTTTGGTTGCCAGTTCATATAAATTTGAGGATTCTAGGTCACATCTGATGTTCTCTTTCCTTATGTACCACGGTGAATCTTCCGCAGAAGTTTGTTTTGTGCACAATAACTATTCTGTTTTTGGCTTTGGGGCCTGTTTTCATCCAAACTTCATTACCGTATAGTAATTGAGGTATGAGGAGACGGTCTAATATTCGATTTATTGAAGTGTAGGTTACACTACTATCGTACTTAAGAATATGACTATGAGAAGAATATGAGTTCGAACTATTAGTTCGAATTATGTGCGGGTTGGTTGGATATTGATATCCGTCTGTTTGCATCACGTAAGCCCGTAAAATTTGTGTTAAATGTTACCCCCAGATAGGTTGCTTGTTTTCGAACTATTAGTTTTCTTCATCTTAACGTGTTGTAGCTTGCTTGCAAATCTTACAATTTCCGTTTCGCTCGCTTTTATTCTTATCTTCCACTTTGTGTAATAATTGTCCAACGCTTTGGGGAAATGTGTTTATTAATCTTTTGCAAATACGTTTTGAGGTCGGTGCACTATGGTTGCCGTGTCGACAGCAAATTGCAGAAATTCTACTCCTTATTCTTTTTGGAATGTCTGGATGTCTGTTACAAACCGGTTCTATAGTATTGCAGATAGCGGAGATCCCGGATTCAGGCCTTCTTCTGCTGTGTTTTTTATGCCGTTCCCTCATTCAGCTATAGGTTGTTGAAAATTGCGTGGCAAATTAGGATAGTTGAAATTATTTATTTGTGGATTCATAAATTTTCTATCCTGTAGAAAGTCTTGTATGTTCTTGGTTAGGTATATAGTCATACTCATCTGCTACAGTTTGTGGACAAACTCGTTTCTCTATATTCTATCATTGGCTTTCTCTACGCCCAGAAGTCCAAAGTAAGTATGGTTCTTTTTTAGCCTCTCTTATTTTGGTAAGCGATTTCTTGCAGCAATCCTATTTGTTGTGTTGCCGCCAGTCTCTCTCTCTCTCTCTCTCTCTCTCTCTGAATTCAAGTTGGTTTGACAGGAGTAGGTTGTGACCCTAACACGCTGATAGGACCTCGACTTTCTGGTTTTTCTGAGCATTTTTCTATCTGAGCGGGTAATAGTGTTCTTGCAAGACTAGGCTGTATATTTCAGATAAGTTTACTAGTAGTTTTTCCGGAGTAGGTTTTACTAGTAGATAAGTTTACTAGTAGGTTTTGGATAGCCAGATTTGAGATGCCGTCTTCGTCTGGGGCTTTATTTGGATTTAATTTAAATATAATTTCGTTAATTTAATCTAATGCTATCTTATCTCAGGAGACACTGATTTGTTGTACATTGCCTGTAATGTTTTTTTACTATAGCTGTAGTTTTCTCGTCTGTTCCATCCTTGTTGGTGAATTGTTGTTCAAAATATTAGGCTATCACTTCAGCTTTTCCTTGATCATCATAACACCACCCGCTTATGATTTTTATTGGGGTGTTATCGCTAGGGTTTTTTCTAAGGCTTCTGAGCAGTTTCCAAAGCGCAATTTCTCCATCATCGTTTGCTTCTGCGATGTTTTGCTGCTAGAGATCCTGCTGTTTATCTTTTAGCATTTTGTTCACTTTTTGCTTGCATTCAATTTTTTTTTCTCGAAGATCCCCATTTTGTACCCACTTTCTTTTCTGTTTGCTTCTTTCTGCTAGTATTTGCTTCTCATCTCTGTTAAGATTGTATTTGTTTATGTATTTAATGTTTTCTTTACTCCGATGAAGTGCTTCCTGGATGGATTTGGTTAGCCAATCTATGGAGTCGTCAATTCCTTGTGCTGTTGCCATTTGTGCAGTATTTGGTGTTTAGGGTTGGATTTCATCGACAAAGGTTTTCCAGATAGTTTTGTATAGGGTTTTGCGGAAGTGTTTCTGCTTGTGTTGTGCATTACCGCTGCTACTGGAAAGTGGTCAGATTCTAAAACGTGAATTGATTTAGCTGTTACCTGTTTTTTGAGGACGTGAGTTACAAAAATGTAAGATCCAATGGCCCTGTTATTGTCATTTTTGCGTATTTTCTCGCGAAATATATAGCACTTTTCCCCATTCAATAGTTGCGCGTGAGTTCCATGACGGGTGCTTGGCGTTAAAAATCACCACCCGCAATGGTAGCACCACCTTTTCCAGATTTATAGTAGGTCTGCTTCACTTGGGAGCATTGTCGGTTCAACGTATGCGCCACAAAAGTTATTAGTTTCCAGTAATTATCTATGCCTATTGCTTCACAGTTTATTGTTTCTTCCTCACTAACACTGCTACCCCTCCGCCAGGGGACCTTACTCTGCCTTACCGCATGACACTACATCCTGGGATGCGCAGATTGTCTCCGGTTTTGAGATGTGTTTTACTTACGAGCGCCATAATTATCTCTTCTTCACATAGTAAATCCATCAATTGACGGGTTTTGTTTTTTATTCCGTTCATGTTCCAGGTTAGAATTTTTAGGTCACTACTATTCATTTCTTGAGTAAAGCACTAATACTTCTTGTAAAGTTTCCTTTGAAAGCAATATGAGCTCTTTCTTCGATCACTCTTTGTGATTAATTCTTCGCTTGTGTTTTCTCTAGCTTTCTCGACATACGAGATTCCTTGTACTCTACTCGTAGCTTGTATTGCCCGGTTCATTTAGCAGCACCTTCAGGCTGCTCTACAACGATACGTTGCAATGTTACAATGCAGTTACAATCTGTACATTACAATGCAGTTGTCATCGAAAACACTGTTGGCTGGTGGTCGGTTTCCGCTTAGGTAGGCAAGTTACCTTTTCGTTCACCACTTCTTTTATTTGGAAAATTTTCTTCCCGGTCTTGTTCTCTTCAGTATTCACTAGTACTAGTGGGAGCATTCGTGTTTTGTTGCCCATGACAGTATTGAAGTTAAAACCTTGATTGCGAAGCTCTTCGCCTATTTCATCCTCTATTGGAGTTTCTAGTACTCCTCTTAGTATAACTTTCAGTTCTTTCCCCTCTTTATGTTGGAACGTGTGATATTTCGCCTGCATTTTGATCCAGAGGACGGCGCATAAGCCTGAAATCGTCGGATGTCGAAGTGTAAACTTTATGTCCTCTGAAGTCCACATTACTTTCTCGTATCCTATTTCGTTCTTCATAAGACATTCCCTTCCATTAGCGGCTATAGCTGTTTATATTAGGGGAAACAATTGGCGGAAGTTTCCGCACTTTCACTTCTTTAGTCACTCCATTGTTTTCATGGTCCCGCTTTTTTGGAGTTGGAATGATTAATTTTCTGCTTGGATCTTCTTGCTTCTCTTCGTAGTTAGTGACGCTACTTTTGAGAGCTTGTCTCCTCTGTCTCTGTGTCCGAGTCGGATAGTTTCTCGTAGCGATTTGATATGTTAGTGCTTACCTGGATTTTCAAGTTTGTCATTTTTGGTTTGCCTGTACATTTTCGCTTCCCATTTCTAACCCTAACCTGTGAGAAATTTGCTTCTGTATCGATTGCACTCTATGATCCCGAACTTCTCGATTCTCGGAGATCTTCCAATTCCTATAATTTCTGTTTCAATTTCTGAATTGCTGTTTCATACTCTTCTACTTTTTCCAAGGTAAGCTTCCGTTATCCGTCACTTGTGTAAGCCATACTTCAAAATTTTCTCACCATCTAGTATTAGTCTATCAATTAGCACTATGGAGGCCACCCGCTGCTCTCGGGTACATCATGAGGCTACCCACTTCATTTGATTGGCTTATTTCCCTATAATATTTCAGCGCACTGCATATTTCGCGTCGCGTACGCGCGCAATTTTATTACAGCTAGCGACACATTATGAGACGAATATCGCCCAAAGCGAAAAAATAAAAAACTACGTCTCTGCACTATGCATACACGAACGTAACTATTAAGTTATTATAATAATTTCATGTCTATTTATAAGATCTAAGGCGTCGCTTAAAGTTCTGTTCTGTGTGCTAGAATTTGCTAGCCATCCACGCATTTTTTGCATCTCGTACGGTATTCACATGTAACAGTGTAAACATTAGGTCATGCAATAGCAGCGAGAGCAGCACAAATATTATACATTACATCGGATGCCGCTGGCAATTTCGCGCTCGATATATTTAGATAGCGCCAATGCATTTTCCTTATAAACACATGCCAGTTTATAAGGGAAATGCATTGGCCAAGCAACTGTGGACAGCAAGTGAAAATTTCTGCGCTGCATATAATATGTGGCTAGCTATCAATGCGCTGAACGAAAACGTGTACGTGTATATAACAAAGTCTACGTTCAAAGTTATTAATGGTCATTCCAGCACCGGGTTCGCGTAATTTATTTATTTAATCTATTTTAGGTAACACTTTAAGCACTACATAGAGATTTGTGTAATTGTATTCATGTAAATTATTGGTCGTATGCAGCAAGTATTAAATTAGATCCAACAAATCCATTCAATAACATTCTTATACGCAAAATCTTCAGTGATCAAGTATGAATTATATGATTTCTCTCATGAAACAAACGAATTAATATACAGCTGTCCAGGGTAATACAGCGGGTTGTGTATATTTTTCACGGAGCAGCTGGAGTGGGGCTATAGGTAAGATGGCGGTGGTTTGAAACTCTAGACATCTGCATATCCGTAATGCAGATAATTTATGTTATTGCGGGTCGGTACTTTACATGCGGCAGGACATGTAGCTAGTTGTACAGAATATTACCGTAAATATAACGAATGGTGAGTAAAACTAGTACATAGTTATAAGTATGTTTCCATTTATGCATTTATGCATTTATGCAGAAAATATATAAATCTTATGGTCCACTCTGTATAACCGTATGCATGCAACTAGATATATGACTACTAAGAATAAATGGCTAGCATATATTAGGCTTGCAGCGGATTAAATATTTAAAAACTATTGTTGCAGATAATGTAGAAGCAAACGTATTAATAGGAATCTAAGACTAAATTTCCTTCAGTAATTCCCAAATTGGCTTTCTAACTAAAACGCACTACCAACAAAATAAAATCTTAGAAAAATTTATATAAACAAAGAAAAATATTACACAACATGGTCATGGAATATGTAAAAAGTTCTAGACAACCCGATATAAATAAAGCGACAGCCTCTGAAGATCTTATACAAAGTTTCCGAGGTGTCTCTATGACTAGATCGATAACCTCTCGAAAATAAATAACGTATTATGTTGTAAATTATTTCGTCTTTTCGCTTTTGATATTTTACTCGGTATGCATTATTAGTGTGAGAGTTTCAGTTATTAACTGCTAAAATGCAAATCATAACAAAGAGACAAATATCAGTGTGAAATTAAAATATTACTATGTGACAAATATCAACATTAGTTCCTAGTATTTAATTAATTTTTCTATGAATGATATATGATTCATGTCTGGAATATTTTTTCTATTTTACCTTCGTGCATCTTTTGTATTGTTGTACGTATTTTAAAGAAGGTGAATAAGAAACAATTTAACGCAAAAATATATATTTCAAAAAATTTACCGATCTAAATGAAATTTGCTAGGAACTTGCATAGGACTTTTGTTCAAAAGGGGTTTTATATATTTTTTTATCTAAGATGGCCCAAATGCGCCATTTTTTAAAATCACAAATACAAATTTTGTACTACGCATCTAATGAAATTAGTCCCATTTCTTTAGCTGCCATAGAACGCGACAGTGACACGTTTAAAGTTTAACAAACTTTTCAATATACCTCAAAGGTCTTTGTTTTTTATTTGAAACACTATTTGTAAAGTTACAATTTAACATATGTATAGACTTTTTTGTTTTAAAAATTTTTGCATTACATTTTCTCAAGAACGGATTCTGTAATTTTAGGTATCGAAAGTTCCTTTAATATTTAACTGATCAAGCTCTATTCTGGCGGTTTTCACTGCTTCGTTTATCATAGCAGATTGAGATTGATACACTGTCTGGGTGACTTGTTTGGATGGAAGTTCTGGACTTGGTTTACTGAAATCAAATAAATCATCTGGGGTAGTGACGCTCTAATCTCCTGTATTTTCGTAATTATGAAGGGTAATTAGTTTCCCAGCAGCATCAATTACCATCCTCTTCATAACATCCATAGAATCGTTCGTATTTTTTGCACTCACAAGTGAATTCTCTATTTTAATAATATAATACTTTAAGACCTCGATCGACCCTGGCGACACCGGCACCAAATTCTGACTTGCGCGTTGAATATTAAAGTACTCAGGAAAATGTACTCGATTAAGAGACGCGGGTATCGAATACTTCTACCTGATAGCTGACGGGTACAAGAGTGGGTTGAGTACTTTATTGAGAATATACCTGGTACCGGGTACCCGTGTACAGACTACCAGAATTGTACTTGGAGTACAGTATTTGAGTACTTGTACCCGAGTACTGCCCAGCTCTGCCGGCCAACGTTGTGTTTTCGGAATATTTGTTTGAACCTATAGCATTCATTATTAAGGAAAGACAGAATTATATTTATTTGTTCCTGTGTCAGAATATGTAACTCTGTGTGAGACTGGAATTTTATTTATTGAATTTTTCCAAGAATAGTTTAAGAATTGTTCCATCAACGAAACCAATATTCCTTGCTATACCTCTAATGATGTTTACTTCTTTATGAAATCTATTTGATTTTGTGGAATTATCATTGCTCTGAGTAGATCGATCCGAAACGTGCTAACTTATGTCAGTATGGAGCTATTGACTTTTTATCTATCAAACTGTCACACTATGTCTTTTTCCTGTAAATTTGAAAAGATAGCCTGCTAATACTGTGGTTCTTTTGTCTATAGCCATTTCGTAAGTGAAATTGATGTCTGGATGAAAAGAATTGAAAAAGGAATTAAGCAACAGAATATCATCCACGGTCCCATAAAAAATTATAAGTATCTTTTATACATATTCTTTAATAATATTTGACTTTGGAACTTAAATAATTATTTGATTGGGAGCCTAGATGTTTCTTGCATGCTGACGTTATTGAATATAAAGA
Organism: Adranes taylori; assembly: GCA_009867245.2. Lineage (NCBI taxonomy): Eukaryota > Metazoa > Arthropoda > Insecta > Coleoptera > Staphylinidae > Adranes > Adranes taylori. The sequence continues at coordinate 16,507 of WYDF02225649.1, forward strand.
AATCTTGTTTAGGGCAAAGTTCCAACAAATCATTTAAAAATTCACAGTTGGCATCCGACATAGGACTATCCAGTAAAATATCCGACAGATATTAACAACTTCTTATATGGGAACTGAAGGAAAAAGACTTCAATGTAGACATTTTATAATTTGAAAGAAATTCAAATTCCACTAAATCTTTTACTAGATGTTCAGAGTTTAAAATTGAATAGATATTATCTTCCAAATAATGTTTCAGTTTTGAATTTAACCATTTGAACTAATCCATGAAAGCAGGATAGAAAGACACTATGGGCCTGATTGGAATATTTAGCACATTTTCTTTATTTCATGTAACGTTACCCATTTTATGACACTATAAAATTGCATACATTTTCGGAATTGTGTAATTTTTAGGTAAAATGAATTTAACATCTTTATAAGTCTCTGGGGTAGATTTCAAAAGAGAACTCAACTCATTGAGAAGAATGCTAAAAGGAATCTTTACTAATTATACTATATTTATCAGAGTTAAGCATATTCATTAAGAGTTGTTAAATGTAAGAGCATTGTCATTCAAAGGAATAGAACTTAGTTCCAGATTCCAAAACAATAGATTGAAAAGGAGTGTTCCCGTCTTCAACAGTCAACTCGTGTACTTGATTACCATTAACCGAAGAATCCATTGGAGTAAAATACATTACGTTTTCGGGTTTTATCTGTTCTGCACAATCCTACCAAATAGTTTGATCACTCTGTTCAGAACAGACCTCCTATTATCATCAGTTGGTCCTGTATTTGGCCCTACATCTTGTGATCATTCTTCACTGTTTGGGGAGGATGCATCCAGATTTTGGTTAGATGTAGGGCCAAATAATGATAATCACCAGGAGGTCTGTTCTGAATAGGATGCTCAAACTTGTTGGTACGACAGTACAAAACAGATGGAACATGAAAACCAAATCTATTTTAGTCCAATTTTTAAATCGACTGATTCATCATTAGAGGGAATGTGCATTTGACTTTGAGATGTTTTATTGAAATTAGACGAAAAGGAATTGACATGACTCATTGAATAGTCTATGGTAGAAACGGAATGACTGTCGAAGTAAAATTTCCTGTTCCCCTACGTTAACGTAGCTAGCAACATATCAATCATGTAAATAACAACCATCACCATTTTTTGCCTCGAATCATGATTCTGTTATTGGAAATTGATTCCCATCTCCCATACCACTATTTTATGTTGCAATGAGACGAGGTTGGCTTACATTAGCCTTCTTTTTTTCTTCTTTGGACCATCGGTTTATTTGTCTAACTGGTTCAATATAGTCATAATTGGTTATCATTATGCAGGCACCATTTTCTTTCCAATTCACACATAAAACTTCATTTTCTGTATCAAATTGATAATTGTATGCTCCTCGATTGTATTTTGAATCTTCGGTGTTGGACAGCAAAGGACAGTGCTTTGTACGATTCTCTCTGATAGTATCTGTAGCCCTAAAACCCTTACGCTTTAGTATTATCAGTAATGGATAAGTCGAAAAATTATTGTAGAAGAATACTATGTGTTTTGATGGTTCCTTCACATGGATAAGCAGTTCCAGAATAACTGATGCGTCTAGAGGAACTGTTCGTTTATTATTATCTTCCTTTTCACAATAAGTATCAAAGACGTATGAATATTCTGAGTAACTGCATAGAGCCCAATTTTTGTACCAAAATCGTACAAAAAGTGTTTAGCTGGGTGACCACCAAAATATTTGACCAGCGATTCGTCGATAGATAGGTTCTTATGAAAGATGCCCCTATGCCAAAAATTTTCTACTAAAAAGTTGATCGAAGGTTGGACTTTGAACATACGATTATTAGAGATTCCTATGGCATTGTTATGTGCCAGATGTAAGTATTTTTTTATTTGAATATATCTGTCTCTAGACATAGTTTTATTTACGGCCCCAATGCCTATATTTTCATCTTTACAACAATACATACGCTCTTGTGGATCGCGATGGTCAGTAGTCAGTAGTAAAATTCCAACAAATTCCAACAGAAGTTTGTATTCCGCCTTCTGTAATGATAAAGTTATGATTGTTTTTTTGCCAGCATATAGTAGTGTCTGATCAACAATCATCTGTATAACGTTTACGTCAAATAGTTTTTAAAAAGTTTGCCTAGGGTTCAGATTATTTAGGTCATTTCTAATTTGTTCGAAGTCTTCAGTAAGTGTGTATGAGACGCCAATATCTGTAGAATACTGAGGTTATATTTGTCTCCATTTGGGCTCTTCAAATGTTCCATATGACTATGCCCAAACATCTCCTTCTCCATTGGATTGAACCATTGGATTGTAGATTACTCGTAGATGTGTCTCTAGTTCTAGCAACACTCTCGTTGACAACGCTTATACGTATATCATTCCCTGGATCCTCGTCACTTTCTAGCTCGTCAAAACCAGGAACATCAGCAGGCATCAGATTATTTCTGAGGTCGTCGTCATTAATGTCTTCCACATCAGATTCTACACCAAGGTTTGGAGGAATAATTGTTAGAAAATAATCGCTTCTATTCTGAGAAATTTCGGAACTATCTTCATTATTCAGCGCGTCTACAGCTTCTTCCAAACTTTCGAACCGGATTGAACCATAAAAACTACGTGGCGGTATTTCCATTAAATACAATAAAAAAAGGTATATCCTGGACTTATTAATACAACTTTCTTTGGTGAGACATAAATTGCTAAGTAAAATATGATATAAATTGCTACAAAATGATAAAACAAATATAGAATTACATTACTCACCTTACTGTAAGTTTTAGTAAACCAGCTCTTCCAATGTTTTAAATAAATATGGCAAAATAACAAATATTTTAAGTAAAACACAAGTAGATATAGCTTAGGTTAACATACACTAACTGTAATAGCACATATTTATAAAACAGAATAAGATAACGAAGAGATCTGGATTCAGACACCACTACTGCTATCTCTGGCGTAGATGTCATAGTGCAATAAATTTAAAATTGGAGGATGCTAGGGTTCTAGGTACAAATACAGGAGGATGCTAGGGCAAATACAGCAAACTTCATGTAGTCAATTGAGCAGGGTAGGCGTTAATGGGTTAAACAAATATATGAATAGTTTATTATTTTAATGTTGTTGACTGAAAGATTACTACTGATGGCAAAACATTAAATCTACCAAATGTTTTCTACCAATATTTTCTTTTCTACCATGGTTTATGTGCCAATTGATTATTACCTTAAACAATTATTGTGCTAATTGAATTTAATAGACGAGTTTATACCTTTGTTTATGCAAAATATAAAACAAACATGTGACTTTCAATTCACAATTTTCTTTGCGCCGATATAATTATGTTGATACAGTCGAAATGGAATATTCCACAACAAAAACATTCGATACTTGTAATATAAATTCTGTTTCTGTCGAAATTTCAAGTACATGTTAAATAACTAAATTTATTTATTAAAAAACTTTTGAGAATAGTGGGATTTTTTTTTTATTAAAAAAAATATCCACCGAAAACTTTTGATGGTAATGAAATATTTGTCCTAAGAGGATGACAGTTAACAATTACGATATAAGTGAATAATATCCCAAGTTTATTTCAACGTCAAGTTTGAAACGAATGACATCACTCGTAACTTCCTAAAATAAAATACTCAACACAGTACATCAGTCACCGATCGCTGTATCCAGGGATTTCGAGGATAAAAGCTCTTTATTAAATACAACATTTTTCTTCTAGATGCTTAGAAGATTTATGACATAATTAACCTTTTTTGCTTTCTGACATATTTCATCTAAATTTTAACATACATACAAACAAGAAAAAGACACAAAACAGAAGTGAATATAAGCGAATATGGGAATAAGCAAGAGAAAGCAAAAATAAACAAACAACTTTTATAAAGTTGTATATCAAGTAAAATGAGATGATGATTTATTTGCAAGCTGTTTAATTATACTTCTTTTTCCTTTGATAATTTGTATATAAATAATGCTTGCAAATTATCTTATAATTTCTATTAAATAAAGACAATTAGAGAATGCTTTTCTCACTAACCAGAAATCTGTTCCTCTTAAAATAGATGTGCACAACAATAAACAAAGACAGTAAGCCTCAATTCACTGTGAAGTTTGATGATGAAGGCAAAGACCGAAATTGTTCACAAAAATGTCTTAATGAATCAGGTAATATATAATGTCACGTCTGAACACTTAACACAGCAATTAAAATATTTTTTGATAATTAAATTAAGCTTATAAAATTGTCTGGAAGTTTAGAAAGTTGAACAAATTTGGGGAGCCTGGCGCTTAATGGGGTAAAGTCATACAACTAATAATTCTAATTAATAACATACTATATTTTAATATGTGCTGATAAAAGCAAACAAATTTATTTCAAGAAGCGGCATATCGATGTTCTTGTATGTATACATACCAAATTTAACATTATATTTTACAATTCTTCTCTAAACTTTAAACTAATTTTGGCATATGATAATGTCAGAGGACCCGCAAAAATAATATGCCTGCTTCGATTTTAATCCGATTATAAGGGTCGAACAAGCGTTGAACGTTGATTTCCAAATTTTCTGTCGA
>WYDF02225760.1:0-21110 GCA_009867245.2 Adranes taylori
CATCCCAACCACGTCAAAAAGAAACATCAAAACCGCGCCCACATCAAACTCCGACTCTGGAATGAACCCATTTCGTTTCGAAAGACGAAATCTTTAATCTAGGTGTCTGGTTTAATAGAACATTTAACTGGAACTCCGACCTAAAATACATCCTTTCCAGGATACGCAAATGCGTGAACCTGATCTCCACACTCAGAGGACTTTCTACTAGAGGCTGTCATACAAAAACTCTAAATCACGAGTTTTGCGAGTTCTGCGGGCACGAAGAGAATTCTGGTCGGATTTCAGATCTGAGATACGGAAAAGAGTAGGTCTAAACGGGACACGAGAGAAGCTAATTCACACTATGTTAAACTAATAGGAAGACTGGAATGCGATCGCGAGTCTTATGACGCATATTCTCTCTGACAAGAGGAAAGTACATCTAGGAAGAAGGCCTAGTAGCGGAAAAAATACCGAATATCTATATTGATCGTTATATGCTACATTCTTATATTCATTTATATTTTATTTAATAAATAAATAATGGCTCATAGGAGAAGTGTATTTCGCCGATGTAGTGACCCTACACACCATTTCATAATATAAGAAGAAGCGAAAGCCAAAGTACCTCTAGAAGTGACTTGGCTGGCGATGACCCTAAGAAGAACACCCAGAAGAAATACCAACGCAGTTGTTTGGAGGGAACCCCCGGAGCCCCGATCAGTGGGAGGGTTTTAGGGCCATTGTAACCACAAGTCGGTTAAAACGGTAGGCAAGCAAGTTGTTTTTGCCGATCCCAGCACTCATGCTTGCTTGTTGGTCGACTGAATCACGTACAGCGGTGAGGATAATCCCCCACTGCGCCTAGTGTATGTTTCGACCATTTACTTGCGGTAAAGAAAAACAATGCTAGAAATGTATCTACCCTTACCTGGCATAGTCAAGTAATGAAACATCTACAATCAAAGTATTTAAGTATCACATAAATATTATATGACACACTGATCTTCTTTAACTTCTTTTCTCGTATTCGTGTCTTCTTCATAACCCTTTACTCCCAGCACGCAGATTAGTCCCACAAATTGAAATTTATGATTAGAACTCTCCCAATTTAACTCAACTTCCTCTTTTCATATATATAGAAACTATATTTGAAATTAACCATTTCAGTATCAAAATATATACATATATACGAATATTACACATATCAACTGTATGTAAGCTAATTATATGAGTGACTGTAATTGGCAGCTTATGACGATATTAGTATCGATACATCGATAACTTAATTAAAGTTCATGAGAAATACGTGTCAATGGTTCTATTATTATATCGCAAATTACTGAATTCTAGTTGTTCATATTTGATAGGAGTTTAGTTAATATCTGTTCTATGTAGCTAAATAGGATAGCAAAATATGAGCATGTACTCGCTAATAAAACGAACGACTTATGCTAACTACAGGGCTATTTTTGGAGGATTGTAGAATGACCATAATCCAGAAAATTATATTGTCACATAAAAAAATTATAAAATAACAATTCCCATATTTTCTTTGCAATCTAAATATTTCTTACCTACATTTCCAGTTGAGCTTAACAATCATTTCACTACAGTGCATGAACGTACTCAGCTGCTAGCAGCTATTAAAACAAGTTGGGGGGGAGGGGGCAACCATTTTCCACTGGCTGCTCAATTTTATATTAATCAAAATGCTTTTGTGGGGAAGCGAAAAGTAAGGTGGGGAGACAACTGCCCGCACCCCCCTCTTGCCTCTCCCTCGTACGCTCATGCTACAGTGCATCTAGCAATATCATGCATCTAGCAATATATGCTCAATACCAATTTATACATTATAATCTTAAATTTTTTACTTCCACATGTTGCATTAATATACTTTATTCGTTCTTCCACTTAACTCAAACACACTCCCCAATTTTCCATTTTCTTTTCTCAATATTTTTTTCTGGAGGTCCCTGTTTTCCATGTATAAAACAGTAATTTAATTTTTTGGGTCGTGCTTTAGAGTCTCAGACAAGCGAGACCTCTCACAAATGGTCCTTTAGTAATCACGTTACAATTTCCTTTTCATCGTTATCTCATTTAATACATTATTTATCAATAATAATAAATTATCCGATTTTACAAAACATAAGCAAACTAATATATGTTAAATGTAAGACATTATAAAATTATTTGAAAAATAAAACAAACAATACTAAATAAAGCAAGAGAAAATGTAAAAGAAAGATTAAAACAATAAAACAACGCATCAACTGCTTTTATAAACCATAATATGACAGATGGAAGTGTCAATAAAGCATTTCGCGACAGGTAATTCTGAGCAATAAATTAAACGTCATATGTTAGTGTCAGTGTGGCGGTGTAAATTCGCGATTATGCCTTTTTGGTCGTAAACTATCTCTGCCACCCCCTTGGGCGGCCAAAGAGTTAATGAAATGCTGTCGCCGCTACAGCTGTATGAACAGCGCTCTTTCGTAACGACAATTAATATTTTAACAGTTCACTGCACCAGCAGGAATGGAATGGTTCGCTATGTACATATCTGTATACATGCTATGTTAAATTTGCACAATGTATTCTTTGGATAATTTAAGTAACATGATCCGTAAAAAAAATTATAAATTATGCAACATTTAGTACACAAAAACACGGATTTGAAATAGGGACCAGAAAGGCCAGAAAAGAATTTTTTTTCAAACATCTATGATTATGAAATGGTAGCGATCTCCGGATTTCGGTGCTTCTTTATACAAGCGAGAAAATTCGAGAAATTATCTTCCATAATAATAATAATAACCTTTATTCGCATAAATATCGAACAATGTATAACTAATAACTAAATCAACTTCAACCAACTAACTTAAATTTTCAAAATGAAAAAACAAATACAGAAAACAATTTCCCCTAAAAAAGAAAACAATACAAAACAAATAATTGGCAAGGCAAAAAAATCTTTTTTTCCTTTTTTAATCATTTCCTCCATATATTTATCCTTTTCTACTATCCCATCCACACACAATCAACCTACCTTCCACACTCCCATACTTATCCTACACCGTTCATCACTGTTTTCACGTTTAGCTTATATCCACAAGTTTCTTCTCATTGACTCCGTACTAAAATACAATATAAATAACTTTACAAATTTCCACTACATAATTTTAAAAGATCATTTAATCCTATCTAATTTTTCACCCAGTGCTCCCATGGGTGCTCCATTCCTCCACATATCCTGTATCCACATATAATGAAAATGTATCCACATATACATTTTTCACTCTCTTTCACCCCAAATCGATTTTCTCTTACCATACTCGCACACCTAAACCTTGCAATCATCCTCTTTTTCTTCATACTCCTATTCGACCCGAGATATTCCGGCATCGATCCTACCACCACTATATCCTTGTAGTTCCTATAGTACCGGATTACCATTATCTTTCCTCTCCTCCCTTGTATCTCCACATATTTCATAGTTCTCTCCACATCCAGTTCACACACCCTACAATTCATCATTCTACCATACCATTCTCTCATCGACCACCTACATCTCTCATACAATTTTTGTCTGTTTATTCTGTGTGACTTCCTATTCCACATCCTCCATGGCACACAAATATAGCACACACGATTCTTTCCATATCCCCTACCATCAACTTTCTTTCATACATTGCCACCTTCTTTACTCCCTTTACCCAGCACTTGTTCATATTAACTTCCTGCAATGCAATCTCACTAGGAGTTGACTTATCCACTGCCAAAATCATTTTCATATATTTCATTGCCTTCGTTTCTATCTCATCTCTCTTCTGTACCGCCCATATACTTCTACTCCATACAATATTATACTCTCCACTCTTTCTTCAAGAATTCTCAGCATCATTTTTATCGCCTCCAAATTTAGTCTTCCACACGATCCGTAATCTCTATACAGCTATTCCTGCTTTCTTCACTATAATCTTCATACGTTCACATTCACTTCCAGTCCGACTCAGCATGTATCCTAATTACTTAAACTTTTTCACACACTCAATTACCCTTCCATTAATCTCAAACACATCCTTCCTACTATCCCTCTTTTGCATACCATCACGTTCGTCTTTTCCACATATACCGCCAACACTCTTATATCCATATTTCTATTTACTCTCCCTAATATCTCCTTCATTTATTGCCTACTACCGCCATACACACAATATCATCCGCATTTTTTGAGCACACCATTTCGCTACCCAGCAGCACCGCTCCTGACTGCCCATTTTCTAACACTCTCTCCAAAACTAAAACACATGTGTTAACACCACTTTCCACCTTGAACCATTCAAACACACACTTTCGCTTTCGCTCTTACCTGATTTCCATAATCTTCTACTATCCAGCCTATCAAACGCAGACTTTTAAGTCAAAGAACGCCAGATACAGCCTCCTTCCTTCACTCACTTCCTTATTTAAGACGTAGCTTAACGCTACTATAATATCAGCTGTAGCCTTGCCCCTTACAGATCTTGTCCGCGAGCTTGATAATACCCTTTTTTCATGCATTTTTTTCTGTAATTTTCCATTCACCTCCCTTGCAAACAATCTGTGTATCCCATTCATTACCGTGACCCCTCCACATATCTACTTTCTCCCTATTTCCCCTCTTATACAATGGGATTATCTTACTCTCCTACCATTTTTCCGGCATCCTCCCTTTCTCCTTCCATACTGCATTCATACTGCTTGTTAACGTTTCTATCCCTCACTCATTCGGACACTTCCACACCTCTACTGGTACAGCATCTGGCCCACTGCGCCTACCTCCTTTATCTAATCACCTCAATTTCGTTTATTTTCTCTTCCTCATCTTCCGCATTCTCCATTACTTCCTCCCTACACTTTTCCAGCCAACCTTTTAGTTTTACATTCTCCACATTTGTCGTCCTTCCTTCCCTTCCACTATCTCCTAAGTATCTCCATATCTCTCTCTCTCCGTCCTTAACTCATTTATAACCCTCATGTCCTTTTCTTCCTTTCCGTGCGTATCACCTTCTTCCCTTCTCTTTCCACACCTTTTTCACGGCCACATACTCTTCCCATGTCCCACCCCCCCTTTCCTTAATTTCCTTAATGGTAATTTGGAGTATCCAATTTAGTGAAATAAAGCAAGCATTCTCCTTCCAAAACAATTTTTATTCCAAAATCCGAATAGTGCAACCATTTCATAATCATAGATTTTAAAATAAAGAATGTTTTGGAGATGAAACACTTTGTTTTAATTTATTCAAATTAAACTTTTTAATTCATTCAAAATTACTGCAGCACTTCGACTGTATTTTCGAAATATCCTACAATAACGTCCTCATCGTTTAAGAAGTTACTATTGAAGATTACTTTGTAAATTGCCTCGTTTGATTAAAGAAGCTTAGTGGCTTCAAAATCAAGATAGCAATACCATTTCATAATCATTCATTTTAAAATAGAAATTATGTTGGAGGCGGAATACTTTGTTTTAATTCACTCAAATGGATACATCAAATTGCTGCAGCATTTCGACTTTAAAACAAACTACTTCATCCTTTTAAGTTTTTCAAGTGGAACCAAAATAAAATTGAGATCGCTATTTAATGAAAATTGAAATTGAGAATAAATATTGAAAGAATAAAATAATGCTCAAGTCAACCCCGTGCAGGAGTCTACTTACAAGTATTTGAGTGCAGTTTTAATTAAAACAGTCACGATAGGAAATTTATCAACTCAATATTATTCATGGTACAACCGAGCTTATAATTAAAAAAAAAATATTATTCACGGCTCACATTTTCAATGTTTTCAAGCATTACCATAGGCGTAGATATGCGCAATTTCACCAGGTTAATATCGATCGCGTCTGGTTCGCTAATTAACAACCAACAGAGGACTCCACCTCCATTTCACATCGTTCTTTCTTCGACCCTTCGACCTTTATTATTATTCCCATGCAGTGCATCCACCAAATTACTGAGGATCTCATATCGAAATAATTGTTAGTTTCAACAATAAATTTACAAGTTCTTATTTACAGAAGCTGATAGACTAATATCATAATATAAATAAATGTATTTTTCTTTGATCACATTTTGTAAAATAGGCTCTGTTTTTACAATTTTAGATTTAGTTAGTTTGCTCTGACAAGAATCAACCTACTGTAATTTGATAATCAGTAGTTTATTTCCAATTATAAAATCTTATGACTTTAAAATAATATAAAAAAATTGACATGTTTAACAATAATAGAACATTATAAAACTTTGCAAATTGTTTAGGTTTCTCATCCTATACAGAAAATATAATAAGGAAAAATACAATTATGTTTTCTTAAAACGGAAAATATTGATTAATCTTAAAAGTAAAGAACTGCCATTCTAGGAAATATGATCATCAATATCTAATAAATTCAACAATGAGGCACTCCTTGAGCGTTTCATGAGAATATTGTACCTGAAAAATGCTTTCCTAGTAGCAAAACCGTTTCTGAATTCATGTTGAGATTCATCAAAAAACAAAATTTTTACAAAACAAAATTTAAACAATAAAACCCGACAACTAAATACAAAATCAAAATTGAAAATAAAACAAAAACTAAGAAACATAATTCAAAATACCCTTCTAGCTATTGGTCCCCCCTTTTTTTACAATTTTTATTTCTTTCCGTAATACCCTTCCTTCTTCTTTCTGTCCTACATATTTTCTTCCATTATCCCTACACCTTTTATTCCTCCGCCCAAGCACATTCATACATTAGCCACCAAATACCTTTCATCCTTGCTCCAATTCATTCTCGTACATGCATTCAGCCAATGTTACCACATTTCCTCATCCCTTCCACATATCCAACAAATTCTCTCACTTTCATCTATCCAATCCCGATTGCCCCTTTCCTCACTATCGCATCTAAATCGCCCAATCATTCCTTTTTCCATACTTATATCTTCTGTCCAATACTCTGGCATTCCCTCCCGATTCGTTATACTAAAATACTTCTTATTATATCTCAATTTGTTTCTAATTTATTGCACCTCAATATCATTCATCCTTAATTCAACTTCATTTACCTCTTCGTCCACATTACACTGTTTCTCGAACCATTTTTCCATGGACCATCTTATTCTATCATACAATTTCTTCTCTCTGTTGCTCATTAATTCGACCCGCTTCCTTCATCTCTCAAATTTTTCAAATAACCATTTTCACTAATCTCTCATTTTCATCTACCATCGCTTTATTCTTTACATTTCTAAGCTCCTTTATTCCAACATTTATACTTCCCACATTCTTGCAAACGTATCTCACTCGGTGTACACTATTCTAGTCCAATTATTCTCCTCAATACTCCACACATCACACTCTTTTCATCTCCGGTCTTTCGTTTACACCCCACAGTTTCGCTTCATATAATTTGCACACAAACTTCCATATCGCCTTCTAACGGAAACACCAAATTTCTTTTCCCACATACATCTTAACCTTTCCTTTCCTGCTTTTGCTTTTTCACTCTCAAACTTATATATCTATTGCAGTTTCCATTATAATTTAACATAAAACCTAAATACTTATACATTTTCACTGTCAATCAAATTTCCTCCTAACTCCCACCTCCTTTCTTACACATTATCACTTTCCGTTCTTCCACGTTCACCTGTGCACCTCTTTTCTCCATATACTTATATTACCCTTTCAGTCATACACACAAAATCATCCACATATCTCAATGACCACACACTATCTCTTTCCCAATCATCATCCCTCTAGATTGGCTATTTTTCAACTCATTTTCCACATCGGACATGTAAATATTAAACAAATACCCTCTTATTGGACATCCCTGTCTTACTCCCTTCCTTACTTCCAACCATTCAGACACGCAGATGTCCACTCCTCCTTTTACTTTCGTCCTTTCGCACATTCCTTTAAGAATGCCAATTATTTTTTCTGACATTTCAACTTCTTTCATCCTCATCCATTGTTTCTCTCTCACTATATTGTCAAATGCTACTTGTAGATATAAAAAGAGCATATATAATTTCTTTCCGTTTCACAATTCTTGATTCATCATGTAATTTATTATTACCCCAAATCGTCTATTGTGCCTCTTCTCCTTATAAATCCATTTTGCGTTTATGACAACACCCTGTTCTCACTTAAGTGTCTCACAGTCCTATGATTCATAATTCTTCCAAATAACCTATATACTCCATTCATTATTGTAACCCCTCTATAATTCTCCACTTGCGTTCTATCTTCTCTCTAATATATCGGGATTATTTCACCTTCCTTCAAATCTTCTAGTTTGCATTCCATTCCAAGTCTCATTAAATCCTCTTACTTATACATCAATTCTATTCTTATTCAAACATTTCCAAACTTCGCTTGGAATCCCATCAGCACTTGCAGTACTTCCTTTATCCAATTTCCTTATTTGCTCAAATAATTCCTTTTTCTTCAGATGCTCTTCCTTCTCGTCCGAAACATTTCTAGTCTTCCTGTTTGCATTTTTTTCCGTTTTGAATTTTATCTTATAAGTCGTTTTATATTTTACATGCATTCTTCTTCATTCTTGCCTATCGGCTCATTTATTCTTAGATACTCCCATATATTCACACTTCAACGTTTTAATACTTTCTTTCTCCTCTACCTCACATCCTTTGCAACATATCTTTTTAGCTTCTCTGTGTAATCACTGACAGATTAGTAGAGATCAATCAATCTTTCATCCAGTAGGTATATCTGATTAAATATTTGCAATAGCGTTTAGATTCCTTCAGCATCAACTGATTTTAACATTTCTACCCATTTAACACTCTCATAATTTTTTTTAAATTTCTGAGCGCCCTTCATCTTTCTGGATTAAGAACCCAATTTTACTATCCGGGCGGGAAAGAGACAACTTTCTATTATCATCAAACATTTCTTCTATGTATTGTTTTTATCGAGTCGACTTTTCCTTGGGCAGTTGGTATAAATAAGTTCGCCATTGGAAGACGCAAAATTATTTTGCTGGGCTGTGTTTGTCGGGCTATTCCTTTATTGAGAAAGTACAGATATATTTTCTTGTCTATATTCTTGTTTCCTTTATTTTCTTGTTGCTTTTCTGATCTGAGTTTTCCTCTAATCTGTATGGGCAAGACTTTGTAGTCAGATCCATTTATCCCTGTCTCTTTTCTGTGTTTTGTTCTTATATCCGACGCGTTCTTCTTGATGACATTTTTTATTGTTTCTTTCACATTTCTCCATGCCTCTTCTGGTTGAAACATTAACCCCAGAAAAAACATACCAACAGAAGAGGCCAATATCTATGGAATTCATTTTGTTGTTATTTAGCTCTTTAGTAACTTCATCTTTCTTTATGGCTTTCTTGTCCTTGAGTTTTCTAATGTCTCGTTACTAGTCTTTTCCATCTGACTGTCAAGCATGCTACATAATGTATATAAAGTAATAAATAGTTTAAAAGAACATAACATAATCAAATATTTGTAAGAACACCACGTTACATAATATTAAATTTCAACCCAATTGATAACATAAACGAAAACAAAAAAAATATAAAAACCAAACAACTGATAATTTATTAACATTGTAGGGTGCTAAATTATAAGTAAGTGGTTTTATTGAAATGTTTATGAATGGCTTAATTGGCTTAGATATTTGATAAATAACGAGAAAAAATAAATTAGTTGTAAGTAATGCGGGTTCCAGTCTCAGATAACTAACTTTTCGAGTATCTATCATTCGATACATTGTAGTTTAAAAGACTTGTTTTCTTCGAACTGTCACAACGAGTGCTTTAAAATTAAAATAATACTTTGAAAAGCATTTGTGACATACGAGGGGCGTTCTTGCTTGTTATATTATTTTATTCAATTCTCTAATACAAATCTTAAACGAGCGCGCAGGATTATTTAAATAACTAAGAAACATAACATTTTTTTACACAAAAAGTATCACTGTTTTAGACAAAGGGACAGCTTATATAGAATATAAATCTAGATCGAAGATCAACAGTTACAGATGGTCTCATAGAAAACCGAAACGATATTTCATTGCGGAGTAAAAAAGAGCAGAACACCCAAAATGAAGTTGAAGGGATACGACATCGAATTTAAGAATTGTATAAAATATTCTGGACACACATTTCACAAATTTTTGAATACAGATTTATCAAAGGCACATGAGACATCTTGCGTTTTCTGCAGTAAATGTAAAAGCGGCAAACATAACCAACACGAAAGATATTGGTGGCAGGGCGAAATCGCTACACTAGGTAATCATGCCAATAAAGTATGTAGGAAAGCGCAAACAGCTAGGATACTCAATAACCTTTAACAAACTGAAACACCGCAAAAGGAGCGAAAGCTGCAAGACAAGCTCTAAGCAATCAGAGCAAGTAAAACCAAAAGACTGGAATGAGCAGATTTAAATGGTAGACGAAGATGTATTGGGCATGCCATATAAGATCGTCATGAAAAGACTAGGAAAGCGAGTAGATCCAGGAGCCCACCTAAAGCAAGACATTAGATCTGTACTTGAACTGGTTTTTTCGACCTAGAAAGAGCTGAAACAGGAAGAAACACATAGAAAACCAAAAAACTATACTACCTTTCCCTTGCTCACACTACATAAATTAAACACAGCTCAGGAAAAAATAAAATAGGGAGAAAATGTAACCCCTCATAATTTTCCACTTGAATACATCTTTTCTTTTATATATCGGTATTATTTCACCTTCTTTTAGTTTCTCTGGTATACTTTGCCTCCTCTTCCAAATCTCACTAAACCTTATTAATATATTAATTCCGTTCTTATCCAGACATCCCCAAATTTCACTCGAAATTCCATCAAACCCTCCCACTCTTTCTTTGTTAATTTTCCTTAGTTGCTCTAATATTTCTTCTAGCAATTCCGTACAGTTGGATGGAATTGCTACAGAAGATAATAGTGAAGCATAACGCGGACGCGCTTCTAAGCATATTCAATAAATGCCTTGGAGAATTTCCGCGTATTTGGAAAAATGCTTAGTCCTAAAGGTATTATTACTGATCCTAGGACATACAAGTCACTTTGCTTATTGTCGACGGTAGCTAAACTCCTGGGAAGCAAGCTGATGAGAAAGCTTCAAGAACATGTTAAAAGCAAGGGTGACCTTCATGAGAACCGCTTTGGATTTAGAAGCGGTCTGTCTACAAACGATGCACTCAAAACAGTTTAGCACAAGGAAAACGCGGCAATTATGTGTACTAGTCAAGCTTCATATACAAAATGCTTTTAAATCAGCATTATGGCGGCATATTTTGGAACAATAACGGTGCTCCAAAATATCTACAGGCAATAGTCTATAGCTACCTAGAGAATAAATCAATACAATACAAAAACCTTTATTCGGTATAAAAAAACCCTAATACACTGCAACTGAATTACATATTCCATATTTAACCACATAATTCAATATAAAAAACGTAAACCTAAAGCTCTACATTGCTAATAAACTTAAATTGCACCCTGCAACCCCCACTCTACCATTTAACTATTCACCGTCTCTTTCTTTCCTCTATTTTTAATCCTTATTCCCCCTGTTCCTTTCCGTACATCATTCCTTTGCCTACTTGTAAACTATTCCTTTTTTTTTGTTATCTTATTTCCCCCATTTCTTTCTTCCTACCCCGTTCCTTCTCTTATTTACCACTTCTCTTCGCCAACAATCTTCATCCTCACCACCACCTCCCTCTTCGTTCTGTAAATTTCTCTCATGACTTTTTCCATTATCTTCCTTCCAATTCCTCTTTCATTCATGTCTATTCTCCAATTCTTCGCCTCCGGGAACGCCTAGCAGAAAAAACCATAGTTTGTTCATTGAAAAACGTATGGCCCGATATGACACTATTAGAGTAGTATAAAAGAAGAAAGAAAACAAAACGGATGATGATCAAAGTAGGGAAATGGAAGACTTCCTCGGTGTTGCTGACAATGAAGAAAATGTTGATTGTGAATTGACTGAGCTGCGAGATACGATCGCGGAAAAACTTGTTGATAAAAGCGAAAATCTAACAACAGAAGATGTGAATATATGGCTAGCTGCCGAAGAAGAAGAAAACGGCCAGATGTTGACAGATGACAAATTAATCGAAGAGGTGACGAATAGGGGAGAAGAAGAAGAGAAAAAGCGACGGGGGACCAAAAAACGACTGGTCTTTAAACAGTCAGCCGTGATGCTGGGATGGCTGCGTTTGCAACCTGCGTGAAGTGTGGAGAAGAAAATGATGTGTCAGCAAGTGATATTATTGTTTTGAAGAGGCTCCAAGATAAAGTGTTAATGGTGTCATTTCAGAGTAAGAAACGGAAGAAAATTGTTTTTTTTTTACTCCTACCGAACTATACTTGTATGTTTTGTATGTTCATATGTATATTGTAGTATGTATGTACATATTATGTATTTGTAATAAAACTGATTTTCTTGCATTTGAAGTGGTTTTATTTATGATCTTCCAGTAATCCGGAGTTTTCACTAATCCGGTACTACCTCGCTCTGATATCTGCCGGATTAGTGAGAGTCTACTTTAGTCTATACTTATCTTTTGAAACTAACACATATTATATAAAAAACTTACACGATTTTTTGACTTACATGAAAACATTTGGAACGAATTAATTTCGAAAGCCGAGGACTTAATGTATATTTACATATGTTTGGTACATCTATACTGGTAACTTCTTAAAGTAATATACTACCAATAGTAGGTAAAGCTTGTTGTAAATGAAAGATGTTGAAACAGTCTATGTGCCAAAAGTATAAATAGTTCCAGCAACTTCCCTTCTAGCAACTCCTTTGAAGTAATGCTTACGCGGTTCCGAAGGGGTTTGTAGAGGGGCGAGTCTCACAATCACTCGGAGAAACGGAGGTGGAGGTCTACGTAAATGCATTCCTAAATTTCAAAAAAGGCAAAACCATGCTAATGGGTGAAGACAAACGAAAACAAACGAAAGCAATAAAGTGGTGTCGGAAAATTAAAACTTTTATATCATGAGGTTCAGGTATGGGGCAGAAGCTATAAAGCAGAAACAAGTGGTGCAATGAAATGGACTAGGCCCATTAGAAGAGGTTTCTTCCTCGATAGTACTGCGAGAGCTGGGCAGCTCCCCGTAAATGAGGTTGCAAATGCAGGAAATCAGTAAGATACAAAACGAACGATCCAGATATCTAGAATGGCCTTAAGTACTCAATCCGAAGAAAAAATTCGAACTTAAAATTTCGAATTTTCCTTTTTATTGTCACAATGAATTTAAACTGATTTAGGAATTTCTATACATCGATTAAAAAATAAAACTGAGATATATATTACATATAGGATTTGCAAATCTTCAAACCTGGAAATATCTGTACGCAAAAAATGTATACAAATCATCATCTGTGAAATTATTTATAATTAATCCATAGAAGCATTTTTTTTTTAATTAAAAACTTTAAATATTTGTAGAAAGAACATTTTTGAACAAAAAAATTATTTTTCTTCCAATCTTGTTATTTTATCTAAAGCTGGTATATTTAATTTTCTATAGCACAACTTTTCACAAATTTTCTATAGGTTTGTTTCCACTATAAAAAGAAATAATTGTAACAATACGAATAATTTTTATTTTTTTTTTCTAAAATTTTTTACAATAAATATTAAAAATATTTTAGAAGCCAATTGAATCAACTACAAAGAGGAAATAAATTTAAGAAAAAAGTTTACGAAATACGCGTTGAATGGCTCATAATTGTATCAACGAGCAATCATCTAAACATAACAAAACTTAAATTTATTGCCGAGCGTGATTTGCGTAATCTCTTATAGTTTTCTATCTATCTTACTTCGCTTTTTGCTTTCTGTATCTATTAGACACACCGTTTAATAATAATAAATTCTCTAAGATCAAAGACTGTATAATGTTATAATATATTTGAGCAATATGCGAAATATCTAAACAATATGACGTTACCAATAATTTTCTAACAAGCACGTGCTTAAATTTTTTTTTTGGTTTCTTTTTTCTATACGTTAGAATTGTTATTTATTTTAATTACAGGAAAGTTAATGAAATTCTTCTGAATCCTATTTTTATTAAATGCTATTTTTATAGTTAGGTTCGGCTGGTTTCGCCATCTTTAGGTAAATGATTTAATTTATCCTTTTTTTTGACAATGAACTGTTGCAGTGGTTTGGAGCGGACATAATTGTGAAAGCAAAAAGTATGCTAACTCCAACGCCAAAAATTCCAACTCCAACAATTCTTTATTTCAACAATTCCAATATAAAATTGTGGAAACGAATATTATCCGGATTTCGGTCCTCACAGAGGACCTGAGTATACCTATGTCACTTCATAATGTCACAATTAAGTTAATATAATTGCATCGTTAGGTGTTGTAAATGTTTACACGGCTAACAGCATTGATAGAATTTTTATTAAACAGCTCAACAAATTGTAAACCAATTTGATTCAAATCAAACACAACAAGATAACGTCACAGAAATATTACACGTTTTCTTTTCTTAACCCTGAATGCCACAATCTTTTAAGTTTTTTTTTTTTATATTGCACAGATTTAGCTTTTAAAACTAGTAAACCTATAAATTTAATTAAAAATAATAAAAATCAATCACCTATGGAATTAAAAACCGGCAATATGTATTAGAATGTGGGTTTTGAGATATGAAATATATTGGGATCACATCAAATTTTTTTTAAGAAGATTTAAAGAACATTATAACAACATACGACTTAATAATTAGAATTGCTCCCATTTAGTACATTAAATTCTGGTTCTTAGCCACGAATTTTCCCTCAAGAATAACACTAAAATCATTGACATATGTGAACCATCCAATAAAGCTAAATTCCTTGAACAGATTACTGAAGCTTTAATGAAAAATGAACCTTTGCTCAAAAAACAAACTTCGTTTGAGTTTAGTAATATTATTAGTTAATTTTTAAAGAAGTAATTATATGTTTTTGGATCTTAAGAATTAATTGTAAAATACACAACAATATACAAAAAACAGTATACATATATTAATTGTATTAACAAAATGAATTATAATTATTGAATATTATATAATACTAGACCCGCCATCTCATTTATCATAAATAATTTTATGACATAGTTTAATCAAAAATTCGTGGACGCCACCCCATATTTCATATACTACAAAAATTCGCCACTCCATCTTTCATATACTGGAAGTCGTACGTTTTGGCATAAAACAAAAGTTGAACATTTTAATTTTGAATGTCACCTTATAACTCGTCATTCAATAATTAAAATGAATATCAATCTATTTAAAATGAAAAATATATGTGCAAAAAATTTCTTGTAGTCTACAAATTTGATGAACCTGTATTCTCCATACGCGTTAAACAAACCATGTACACCCGCTCGCTCTACATGGATTAATTTAATGTCTTTTATCACTCCTGGTTCAACGAACAGTTCATTTCAAATCATGTGCAATAAAAAATATTAATTTAATTTATTTACCTGAAGATGGTTACAACGCATAACCGGTTGTAAAAAAACATTGCGTATTTCTATGGTTTTATGCGTATTAATTTTATGTTTAGGTGGGTTTGCTAAAAATGTTGTATTGAATGGAATTGAAATAGAAATATTCGGGTCTGGTATATATGTGATAATTTACAATACGTACCTCATAAAATGTAAAGCATACTAAAAGTATGCTAAAACCTGTGTAGCCCGTCAATTGTAGATTGAAATTGGAGGGGTGTTATTTTGGATCTTTAACGTAAAATGACAGTTCGCTCGATAAGATTTAAAATATACTCTTTGCCTCTTACTTAGTGCCTCCTTATTATAAATAAAGAGGCACTTTACTCCTTTATTTTATTTAGGGATCCATTTTAGGCACCTGTCTATGAAACTTATATAATTGATATATTAGTATGTTCTAGGTACATTTTTGTACCAAGTACAATATGTATCAGGTATATTTGATCTAAAAATATTTAATGATATTTGAAGCACGTGCGTGTTTAGGAAGGAGGAAGGAGGGGAGGCAGCTGTTCCCCTTATTTTCTATTCCCCACGAAAGCATTCTGATTAGTATAAGATTGAGCACATCATGACAAATGGCTGGCCCCCTTGATTTAAAAACTGCTAGAAACTGCGTACGCCACTGGTTAGAAGTGACGTTTGAAGTGTTGATGTGATAATGTTTTACTGAAAATCATTAAACTGGCAGTTTTATTTTATGATAGCTAACTTTTAGAACATTGATTACTATTAAACGTGTGTTTAGTGTTTCTGCATCTGCCAAACAAACTTCTATGCGTCAAATTGTCTTGCGTAATATACTTTTTGCAAATTGCAATACCTTTTTGTAAATAGTGATAATACTAGTTTTTGTGTCGTTTTTTGTTAAAAGATGCATCTAATGAAAACTGAATTATTCTCATTTTGCCCAAAATTTTCTATAAATTCTTCCAAACAATCTACAATACAAAACAAGCAAAACAGCGGCACGTTATTTAATTATGCATTCAAATGAATTATGATGCAATTTATATAAAGTAAATCGTTGAAAAACATTAACCGTAACAAATCGTTTACACCATTCTAGTCCGAGAAGCAAAAAAGAAACGTAAAAGGTAAAGTTTTGTTCTTTTTCTAAGACAAGTGCCGAAATTATCATAAACTCTTATAGAAAACATCAAAAGACTTAAAGCACCGTATACCTATTAGCAAAAGAAACCACCCTTTCTAGAAGTGACAAGGATAGAAACTTCATCCCTTAGAAGCACCTATATTCTGATGGAAGTGAAAAAAAAACTTGGGCCTTCTGTTGCTGACAGCTCGAAAATCGTATATTTTCAGACCCTTTTCTATATTCTTTTCGCTATCTTACGCTATCTAACCGGAATAAATATCATAAACAGGCGATCCTCGTAAACTTGAAATTACAAAGAAATAGATTTAGAAGGAACAATATCTAGGTTAACTACTAAAACTTGTAGCCAAAATGGATGTTCTGGCCAATTAGTCAAAATAAATCTTTATTTAGGTGTCTCATTCAATGGGGAGAAGATTACTGAGGTACCTGTTTTATTAATATCTCAGATAAATCATTTTCTTCGGATTCCTGCATATCCAAAAACAAATCTTCGGGTGTATTTTGGTACGTGCGAGGAAATATCTGTTCGAATTATTTCGATACATTTTTGCAGTAAATAGATTTTTACAGCTTCAAGTTTCAACACATGAAAAAGGATTTTTTGAGGGACTTTAATAAATACTAAGTACCTTAAAAAAATACATGTTCCTCGATGTCCTACATAGCGAAAAGGATTTTATAAGGTATTTTGATAAATATTTGAGAGCAAAACATTTTCTTCGATGGTCCTTCTATGTACCGTAAAATATTTTTAACAATTTTCATAATAACACAGAACATCCATTTTCCTGGGTGCCCTACACAAAAAAAAAAGAATTTCTGATATATTTTTATAAATACCTCAGAAATCTACTACGTTTTAATTGCACCAGCTATTCTGCCAATTTCCTATTAATTGCAGGAGCTAACATCTCCTTTTAGGAATAAAAGGACTAATCTACTTTTCTTAATTGATACAGAATTAATACAGAGTTGATTCGAAGACGAGGAAGATCAGTGTTGCTTAAAATAAATAGAGGTAAACAAAAGTACGAAAACAGTTTCTTCTTCATATATGTCGTATGTGATAAAATATATAGGTTAAATCAGTCTCGTAATAATAAAAACAAAAGCTGAACAAAAGTTAAAAGATCAGATTGTACCCTAAATTAAATTTTGTTTCATCAGTGTGCCCAATTTCAAATGGAAACATCAGGGTGGAACGTATATTTTGAAGACGCTCTCAAAAATTACTTTTTATGGGTCACAATGTATAGGGGTAAAAAGCATTGTATATTAAAAGTATATAGTTTTCATACATATATCATAATTTTCACATCTACTCGATATTTCAGAAAAATACAAACATTTATGACAATATTTATTTTGTATATAGGTTTATGATGATGTGATTCACTGACAGAAAAGTAGCTTGAAGTATTAAATGTACTTCTTCTTATCTTATTTACGACCGGTTTCGGCTATCGGCCATCGTCAGGGAACAAATTTATATTGCACTAATTTAGATTCAATTATATTTCTTAATAACATTTTTTCCTTGATTTTACTGTTCAGTTTGTAGGTTTGAATTGTTTTTTACATAATTGAATTGTAATAGTTTTTGTATTGGTAGTGTTTTATTTTTATGTTGGTCTCTATTTATTTTGTTTTGAATGTCTTTGAAAAAATATATTGAACTGATTGTTCTACGTACATGATTTTGTTGTTATTTGTAGCACATTGCACATGACTCTTTATTACACGTCTTTCAAATAAGAACAAAATCATGTAAGTAGAAAATTTAATTCAATATATTTCCTAAAAGACATTTAATACAAGCAAAATGCAACAGACACAAATATAAAAATATAACACTACCAATACAAAAACGTAAAAACAATTATATTTAAATTCCGTAAAAACCAACGAAAACCTACAATCTGAACAATAGTGGGAAGTAAAAAATTAAATTAAAGTATATAAGTAACATAAATTAATTTCATTATAACTATATTATACCTGATGCTATTGGAAGATGGCCAAAAGCTGAAACCAGTTACAAAGAAACACTTAAAAAACAAAAAAGTTCATTTAAAATTGATAGTAAATATTTTGTCGTCTTCAAAATATTTCTCATGTCGCCTTAATGATTTAGGTACTCAATCATACACATTTTCGGAATAGTCTAGTTACTTCAACAAATTTTATTTAATAGATTCAATTGAATAAGAACGTCTTTCCCGAAGTGATAATTTGAATTTTGGAAATATAAAAATATCTGGCGTAGGGCATTGTTGAACGTTTTGCTAAAATTTTGTTACAATTAATGCCTTATTTCAGTATGCGTTATCGTGATGTAAAATCCATAAATTATTTCTCCACAATTCTAGGCGTTTGCGACGAATATTTCTATATGAAGCCCAGGTAATTGTTAAGCAATACTGTGTTTTTTGAGCGGCTCTGACGTGGTTTCTTTGGTTTTGGCTCATTTTCTTCTCTTAATTCAGCAGACTGTTGAATTGTTCGTCAATATCTCAACTCACGTTATAATGCGGTTTATAAATGTAGGATTGGATCTCGATGGATCGAAAGCATGTCTTCACCAACTTCTTTCCGATGTTCTTTTTGAGAAAAATTCAGATATTGTGGAACAAGCGGGCTACCAAAGTGTTTTATACCCAAATTATCAACAGTGATGCGAAATGTGACACGATTCCCCAACACGATTTCATTCAGTTGGTTGAAGTTTACATCGATTGAAGAAGTTGAAAGATGATCGGAACAAGGCAAATATTTACACGAGGTATGATCAAATAAGACACGGAATTATTATTTTTCTCGAATAATCTTTATTTATTGCTCAATGTTGCCCCCCCCCCCCTCAAAGAAATCTCCATTGGACATAATACACTTCTTCCAGAATATTTTCAATTCTTCGAAGTAAGTCTGAAATTTAATTTTCAACATGACGTATTGATATCGTGAATATAGGAAAAACATTCTTTTCATGGTCCTTTTCATCTTCGGGAATAGAAAAACGTCGCCGAGTATCATGTCCGGTGAAACAGGAGGGTGCCGAATCATAAATATGTTGTTTTTTCCCAAAAATTCACGAACAAGTAACGGAAGTGTGTGCAGGTGCATTATCGTGGTGCAATCGCCAAGAGTTGTCTAGTCACATATTCGGACGATTTCTTCAGATTGTTTCACGTAAATGGCATAAAACTTCGGCAGAAAACTGCTATTGTAAAACTTCACTTTTTGACCGTACGACCTGCTAGTAAAAACTCATGCTATATATGATATTCATTCAAGCGAACTTATCAAGTTTCTTTGGTCTTGACTCTTCCGAAAGCTTCCATTGGCATCAGCAATTTTACAGCCACTTGTATCATACCCAAGACATCTGAAATAATTGCTTCACATGAGGCAAATGAAATAACTCCTTCGATCGTGATTCGACGTTTGGCCATAACTATTTTCTTCACCTTTTTGGTGTTATTATGAGTTCGTGATTTGTTAGGTCGCCCATGACAATTATCATCCCCAACATCTTCGCGGTCCTCTTGAATCACTTGTACCATTTATAAATGATTATTTATTTATAGCAGAATTACCAGAAAAATTACTAGAAGAATTTAATCATTGACTGCAGTTAACAACATTAGTTTCGAGATATATCAACTAGCAAAGCAACAACAAAACGATTAGCTTATCAAATTTATTCATTAGATAAGTTAGTCATTTCCAAAACTGCATTTTGACTCTATAAAACTCCCATTTACCCTAAAGAAACCAGCTCAGAGTACATGGTTCTATTTCTGGCATAGATGGTAGCCTTCATCTGTACCCTCTGCTTCAGTGCATCATTGATGACTGCATCTGCTACCACCTATGCAATTTAATTAACCAATCTTTATATTCATCACCAATCTGTTCCAGTTACTCGGAGGATTAATAGAAATCAAACTACAATATTCCAACTCCAAAAATTATTCAAAACTTTTATTGTGCAAACGTTGTTAAAGTGATAATGAAAATGTTTCGCTATCCGGGTTTCGAAGTAACATAGTGTTCATTATTGAAGCATTAAAACCTAAAAGTTATTGTAAACAAAGGTAATGAAACATAAACTTGTGCTATATTTACAGAAACAAAATATGCGCTATAAATCAATTGTTCTTTTTATAATTAGGAAAATGAATGTAGAATTAATCAGTACTTTACACAGAAAAGAATAATAAAGCTTGACAAAAAGAACTTTCTCCAGAATCATCATTACCTGCATTCTATTAAAGAAAAGAATAAAACAATGGGCAAAATATTAATTTATTATTTAATTTTCACTTTCGGTCGCAAAACAGGGAGCAAAACATGAATATCACACGCGAGACAAGCACAAGATCCAGCTTCCTAAAATTAGACTCAACACCTCGGAATATC
>WYDF02225871.1:0-21108 GCA_009867245.2 Adranes taylori
CTTTTTCTGAGGTCTGATTGCTTTTCTCCCTCTTTCTATTAGTCTTTTTCGTATGGTAGTCATAAACAGTCACTCCAGCGCGTCTCCCCTACCCCGCAGCATGCCCCTGGATTGAGAATAGGGCAACTGTCCCCCATGTCCCTGGTTCCGGCGTCCCTGAATAATACCTCAAAGAAGCAAAGTTACAGGAACGCCGGTGCTGTCCGCAACGTAGGCAAATACGGAGAGCGGTGGATTCATGAGTGTGCGATTTATAGGATAGACTAGTCACTCTAAACAACTATTGTGCTAATTGAATTTAATAGACGACTTATAAGATGATATTCAAAACTAAATAGATCAACTTTTATTTTATGCAAAATATTATAAAACGAATGACTTCCAGTATATGAAAGATCGGGTGGCGATCATGTCCACGAATTTTTCCTATCTTTAATAGTGAGTGCGTTAAACTTGAAACGTGACAACGTCGCGTTCTATACCAATTGGAGGCATGGCACTAATTTCATTCGACCGGCACAATACAAGGTACTATAGATGCGAGCAAAATTTCAATCCCTAGTTTTAAAACTGAATTTCTGAATAAAATGATCACTTTGAAACCCTCCCAAAATTGTAATGTGGATCGGCAACATTTATTAAATTATAAAAACACCGTCTTATACATTTCATAAAACGTAAAATATTTTTTCCTGAAACTTTGCTTCTATGTGCTATTATTTGTATTACGTGTATATATGAATGTTGTATGTCAGTCGCCATGACGACAAATTGAGAAGTTTTAAGTTATTAAGAGTCATATCTTTGGAACCATCAGAGTTAGGCCCCTTGGCGCTGGTAACATTTTAAAAAGAATCACAAGGACAATCAGCGTATAAAATAAACTGGGTGTTACTAAAAGTTTTTTGAACATTTTTATAGCTCAAAATTGGTTGAGTGTATTCAATCTTTCATATTGGGGGAACTGAAGACCCTTAGTCATCCAGACGTTCCCCAAATTTCGTTTTCATAACAACGGAGATATTCAAGGTAGTATTTTTTTCAAGTCAAATTAGACCGATGTTGACTTGACGTGCGTTTTTTAAATTCGCTTAAGCGCTTGAATATTAAATGGCGTCTGGTCAGTGTGACGCTTGTAAACAACGCTTTATAAAATATGATGAAAATGTTGTTTGTGCTAAGTGCAAAAGAATTTTTCACATAAAATGTGTAAATATAACTATGAACAATTTACTAGATTAAAGTTAAGCAATAAAAATGTGGATTGGATGTGTAATAATGAATGTAATAAAATTGAGGTTATGTTACAAATATTCAAGATGGAAATACGAACAATCTACTAACTTTGAAGGTAATACAAGAAAATCGATTGCAGATGCAAACACTTTGAGTGAAAACACTATGGAAATAAACTGGCGTGAGATTATAAAGAGGTTAAGTAGTTAATCAGTGAGGAACAAAACAAGAGAGACATTCTTCTTGATGAGATAAGAAAACTAAAAGATAGTAGTAAGAAACAAGAGCAGAAACTTGAGGACCTTATAAAACCATGACATTATAAGAAAGTACTTTGCTGGCCACTTTTCAAGGACTTAAAAACCAGTTGACGGATTTTAAGAATACAATTGGTCTTGAGAAAGAGACAAGTAGATATAAATTAAATGGTCTAATTAGTAGACAAACACAAATAAGCCAAGATGACCAAAATGTAAAATAAAATAAAATAAAAATTTTATCAGCGGTATGGTATCAAGAAGTACATAAGTTCGTCCAATATAAGTATAGGTTCCAGGTTGGAAGTAAATGTCATAGATGTGTATAAAATGTGTTAAAATATAACGTAATATTCAACATGTATGAGTAAAAATATGCATGAAATTGACATTATAAGTTTGATTTCATGATGATTTAAATCATTTATAATATATCGAGTCTATGAGCATTAAAATCAAAATAACAATGAAAAACAAAAATCAGAATGAAAAAAATGGAGTACGCTACTTGACAAATAAGTGATAGAGGAAAACAAGAACTTAGAAAGTAATTATACATAGAAAGAACAAAGCATGGAAAACATTAAACTCAATAATCAGTTTCTTTTAGATTTTAATTAGTTTTTTTATTTAGGTTTGCCCTGAGAGATATTCGTTAATGCTATAATAAACTTGTTCGATAAAAAAGTGCTTAAAATAAAGAATTAGGGACCTCGTGGTTGCTCTGTCGTCAGTAGACTTTGCTGAAAGTATTAGGGCTCAGCGACAGACAACATTATTATTGTTAGACACACTAGAGTAGGAACGATGTATATAAGTCTGTAGGACTCACTAGTTGTCAAAGCAATATCGTCATATATCTATTAATTGGAACATAAAATATTATTGTTAGAAGTCGTATTTTATTTCGAAAAAATGTCAATCTCAGTATCATTCTTATTTTGAAAACAAAATATGTACCATTAGATAAAATGAAAGTAAACAAACTAATTGTAATATGTGTAAGATTTGGTAACACGAATAAAGAATAATAATAATAATATTAAAGGAACTTTTGATACAAGAAATTAAAAAAATACAGGCAGTTTTCTAGAAAACCAACGGCAAAGTCAGCAAAACAAAAACACTCTGTATATATGTTCCATTGTAATTTTAGAAAAAATATTTTTCAAGTAAAATTAAACGAGCTTTTGGTAGTCTATATAATAAAGTTTATTCAAGTGTCCTATCTTTTATAGTTCCGGAAATGTATCAAAAAGATTGTAATGTTTTTAATTTGACGTCACGCTCTATACCACTTGCAGCGATGGCACTACTTTCATTCGACGCATAATACAATATGCGAGCGAAATTTCAGCTTCTAATTATAAAACTGAATTTCTCAATAAACTAATCATTTTGAACCCCCCCTAAAATGATAATGTGCATCCGCCGCTGATAACAGCATTTATATGTTTATATGTCTCATACAACATAAAATAATTTTTCCTGTTACTTTGCATATATGTGCTATTGTTTAGGTCTTACATGTATATATGATTGTTGAATATCGGTTGCCATTGTGAAAGTTGTGAAATTTTCAGTTATTAAGGATCATATCTTTAAAACGATAAGAGTTAGACCCATCATGTGTAGGATCAATTTAAATAAAATTACAAGGGCTACCAAAATGAAAAAAAATATAGTGTTACTAAAAAGTTTTTGAAATTTTTTTTCTTGCTCAAAATCGGTCAAGTATATTCAGTTTCCCACAGTAGCAGAATTGAGGTTCCTTAGACTTAAATACGTTCCCCAAGTTTCATTTCTCCAGCTTTCATAGGAACAGAGATATTTAGGGTACACTTTATTTCAAGGTCAAATTACTCCGGTCCTATGACGCGATTTTTTTAAACTCGCTTAACTGTTTAAGGAACTTTCGACACCAGAAATTTAACAAAATTCTTGCGAAACTTTTAGAGAAAATGGACCCTAAAGTTAGCAAAAAAATAACAGCCTGTATATATGTTAAATTGTGATTTTGGAAAAAAACTATTTCAAATAAAATCGGAGGGACGTTATATAGCCTATACAATAAAGTTTATTCGAATGTCGTATCTTTTATGGTTCCTGAGATATTTGAAAAAGTTTGTTAACACCGCTTCCTACACAATTTGGCAACATGGGACTTTCTCTATTCGAAGCATAATACAAGGTACTATATGTGTAAAATTTCAGCTTCCTTGTTTGAATACGAAATTTCGGAACAAAAAAGGCTCCTGTCCGCCATATTGGATTTATAAAAATAAATAAAAAAGCCGTTCTGCGGGCTTAGTCTACACCTGTCTACCAAATTTCATCCAGATCGGTCCCATAGGGAAGGAGAAATTCTTGAACACACAGACGTACGTACATAGACACCGAAAAATCTACCCCTTTTATTGTTCTGAGCAAGAATTTTTTTCTCAAAAAACTTTTTTATACTTAAATTTAAACTAGTTTTAAAACTTTTTTATTTTTTTACAAAAAACTTTATATGAAAAATTGTTCCTTATGACCCCTCCCTTTGAATTGCGTATTAACGGATTGCAGTAATTTCAATACAAGAGACGTACTAAGGTGAAATAGAAAAAAAATGTCAAACATGAATACTACATAGTCAGAGTAAGAAATTAGAGAAATCCAGTAAGAAAACAAAAAAATATGACCCGTGAGATGAAAATTACTCAAAAAACAATGAGTAGAATTATTGAAAAAGGTTGGGGCCTTAATGGTTCCAAATGACTTTCACTGATCAGGACAAGTTCAATAGACAAAATATTGAATGTATGCAGTAAAGAAGCCTCTGAACTCGTTTCAAAGTTTGAAAAGAGCCGACATTCAGTATCTGTCATGGAGTATGATGAAGTTAGCGATTTGTACTGCTTTGTGGCAAATGTTAAAATATCGGCCAATGGTTTGAACTCAACGGCGCTATCATCCACAATGAACCCTGGATTTTACAATAAGTCGCGTCTAAAGCACATCCATTTCTGGCTCCAACGCCACCATGTGCCGCTTTCAACAGCACTACATATTGACCCCATCAAGGATTGGACAACAGGTAAAGGTCTGCTTTAGAAGATATGGTACGCCATACAATCACATACAACAGACGAACTGAATGCAAGTGAATGGAAATTACATAAAACTATTGACAAATTTGTCGTTTTCCAGTAAGTAATGAAGTATGAGTAAGAATTGCAATTTAAGTGAGTCTCGGAAGGAACGTCGCCATACAACCACAACAGAAATGCCATTCAGAGATAAAGAAAAAAGCTCTTAAGAATATAAATACGAAAAAGATTTGATACATTTTGTCTCAGAATGACATTTCCTATGTATGGCTGAGGTATGGGGGCTTAGTTTCGGGACACCCCGTCTGATAGTAAACATTAAGCTAACATGCACTCTTAATGAAAAATAATAATAATAATAATAATGCCATGCCACAGTAAAGCATCTAAAAAAAAATAATGTCATTTTATGTAAAATTTTACAATATATATTATATTACAAAATATGTATTTTACATAATGTAAAATAGATGTAAATAAATACCATGTAAATGCCATTACATAAACATAATCAACTACAATGTAATTCATAATAGCCAAGACCTAAGAGGATCTAGTAATTTTTAAACAATATGCCTCTCTTCTACAAATTTAGAAATTTTTTCCGAAAGAACAATTAGATACTAAAAATCATGCCTCAAACCCTGTATATAATATTCTTCAATTATCGAATGCACTTATTTATAGCATTTTTATGGATTTATCTCACCTGGAACCCTGTCGGGTATCTGTACGACTGAAGCCAGCGGACTTGAATTTGCTGCAAATAAAATTGTAGAAAAGAAAAAAATATTGAATATTTTCAATGACATTTAATTCAAGATAAAAGATTCTCAAAACGGAACCAGAAAATCAACAACAGAAAAAAAATCTATAAGAAATTCAGATGAAGTGAATGAATTAATATTCTGCTATTGTAAGTTAAATCATCTTAGGTCATGGCTATTAGCTAAGTTTAAAATTTATAATTCATTCATATATTCATTTAATGGCTACAAATTGTTTAAAGGATTTTAAACTTCAGTTATATGGAAATTTCGAATTCAAAACTGCCGTAAAACTGTCAAAATGCTCTAATTTAAATTTATTGAACTAAAAATATCGTAAACGAATTGTTGAAAATGGAACAATTACTAACAGAACTTGTCTCTTTTTTCATGTTGCAAATACTATAAACAACTCCATGAAATGAAGTTATAGATTTAAAACTAAATTATAATAAAACTAATTACATCTCGTAGGATTCACCGAACTGTATTGAACTAGTATCGAAGACAACGTATCTAACTTAAATATAAATTACGATATAAAAACGTTAACATATTTCTGGAAATAATCTTCTCCAGCCTTCACAGATTCAGACGACTGATAAAATTTATTTCCTGTCCTCGATAATGATCCTGGTTCCTAAGTAATGGTCGTTTAGGGGATTCAAAAATCTCAGTCAATATATATTACATCAAGGAGTCAAGGCGTCACATCAAGGAGTCGAAGAATGCCTGATGGGCATTCTTCGTGCCTGATGGGCATGCCCATCAGAATGCCTGATGGGCATTCTTCGTGCCTAATAAATTCTGTCATATGTAGCTCATTGATTTAACGCCGAGTTGAATTATCAAAAAACACTTGATTATGCCATCATAACACACTTTCCTATCAAAGCATCACAAAGGCCAAAAAGTGACTTCTTGTGTCTACATAGTTTAAAACGACTTATAAAACTTATTTAGTGTCCTACTCTTCGTGCCTAATAAATGCTGGTAAATTTAACTCTAGCCATTCCTGAGTTCTTATATCACAGAGTTGGGTTATATAAAGCTTACTACACTACGAGATGAAGTACCGTGTCCAAAACATCAGTCTGATAGACTTCCGCATTTGCTTTTATGCCATATTCACACATTGGTCAATTTTGTTATTCTTACCGAAAAATAAAATAAATTGCAAGATCTCGTTAAATTTATTACACAACATTCTTGTTTCTGATATGAAAAACTAAAATAAATTTTGACTGTACCCAATTTCGCGATAATCTCAGGCAAAAAAAGTTCACTCACCCTCCAATCGACGACATTTTGGTGCTCTCCAATTGTCTTGCAGCTTCTTCCATACGTTTCATGAGCAGGACTTTCTGTTGTAAACTACGGAAATGCATATCCTGAAGCATTGTCGCATTTTTTCGGCTACAATCAGACGTTGAGATAACGAGTAGAGTTCCGGAATCTTCTTGGTAACGTAAAACGCCCGCATTTATGGATTTTTTAAATTCCTTATGAACATCTTCCACTTTCGCACTATATGACATCAATAAATAAATTTAGAAATAAAAAAAAATGTTTTACGCAGTTATTTCGCAAATTAAAATGAATATATATCAACTACTACTCACAATTCTCTAACATCTTCTGGAACATCTATCTCAAATTTGTGGAACATCGATCGATCTAACGGAGTATTGGTATTTTTGTGCCGAATGCGTTCGCTACTAACAATTTCGTTATAGGAATTATCCCAACCTGTATATTCCAATACATAGAAGTCTCCTTTCATCATCTGTATGTAAAAAATATTTAATCACTTTAGTATTTTCCGAAAGCATGCTTAAAATTAACAGTATCAGTTTGGTAATATTTCGCTCAACTCAAGAGTACAAAGTGGACGTACAAATATTAAATGTTTTAAAATAGTGTCGCATAAAAGCGACGACAAAAGATGGTCGCCGCGTCATGTGCATCTTGTGAAAAGCGTGTCTTAAAAAACGATGAATATGTAGACTGTATTAAAAAGAAATATCACAACGTTTGTGAAAATATAATAGAAAAACTGAAATGAGAGCAAATAGTGATACTGGTGAAAAATTGTGGTGCAATCTGTGCAATGGTGCTTAAAATAAAGTGAGGTTAAGTCCCGTGAAATTAACAGCAAATGTAAAGATAACAAATGAAACAAACGTGCCATCAATTGACGCAATAAAGGGTATAAGCTTCAACCAGTTCCAACCCAGCAAACACTGATATCATTGATCATACTGAAATAAAAGGAACCTCACTGGAAATAAGTGAAATTGATTCTGGTAATAGTACAGAAACGAAACAACAAATTCTACAATCAGAGAACGCTTACTTAAAAAAACTATTATGTCATGCAAAAACAAAATGCTACTGGACCAAGACCGGCTTTTGCAAGAGTATAAGTGCTTAAAATATATTTTACAATTCAAGCAATATGATGATTCCCACTTAATAAATCCCACAAATGAACTCAAAAAAGTGCATAAACAAAACAACTCCGAAAATGTCTACGGTGAGACATTTCCCGAACTACCCGTAACAAGTAGAATAATACCAACAACCGCTAATAAACACTGAGTTCATCAAAAACCTACTTATGCCAATCAAACAAAAGAACAAAAACACCGGTCGAACTAAAGCTCGTTTCCAATAATCAACAACACAACTCGGTTTTCAATAATCAGCAGCATAAACAACCGGACAAAAAACCACGAGGTACCAACACGTAAACCACTGACGACAGGCAGGTCAATATCAACAAATGATAATGTAAGGTCCAACATTATCGCTCCAGATGAAACAATGAACAAAACAAACCCGCTGAAGCCACAGGAACCAGACAATGAAAGATGGAAAATAGGTCCAAACAACCAACGTCGTACATGAAGAAATAAGCCCGCAATCTGGAGGGTTGCACACCTACATGTCTTCAGATTTAACACAGTCCATGATCTAAGAAAATACTTAATAGAAAACAATTTACCAACCCTGTGCATGAAAGTGCAATCTAAATATCCGAACGAGTATCTTCTTTTAAAGTGTCAATAAACTAAGAACTTGAAAGGGCAAAGAACTCAAGCATCTGGACTTTTCTATACAGAATAGCGAACAGAACATATTAAAAAACACGTTCTCTAAAACAAACCTAATCAACGAAGCAAATAAACAGAACCATGTCCAACAAGGTTACATCTCAAATCAAATTGTCAAAGTGTAAGTACTAGGAATCAATCCTATAGAACAAGAACAAATTCTTTAACTACATTTCAAACACATTCAGTTCTAAAGTCAGGAAGTCACCTTGGCTAAAGGCAACTCAGATGAACCAATTACGGGTCCTCTATTAATCGCGAACCAGAGTGTTTTTACACAAGAAACCTACGGCCCATTTCCACAAATTCAACGACAAATAAACAGCATAGAAACAATTACGATCACTCCTCAACGAGTATTAAATGCTATCAATTCCGTAAACAATAGCTTCAGCCCTGGACCTGACAATGTACCAACTATTTTCATTAAAAATTGTGCGGAACTATTAAGTTCTCCTCTTTCAGAACATATGAATCAATCGCTGACAATAGGTGAAGTCCCTGATGAATGGAAGAAAGCCACTATCATTCCGATTTACAAAAAGGGAGACAAAACTAAACTGGTGAACTGACCAATCAGCTTGACATTGATACTCCGCAAATGCATGGAGAAAATGATACTGCAGACTTAACAAAATTTTTACTTGCAAATGGAACAATTAACAAAACACAGCACGGATTTTTAGCAACATGCTACACATGTTACATGAACTGACAAGCAAATTTGTCAAGAATCACCTAATTGATGCTATATAACTAGACTTTGAAAAGGCTTTCGACAAAGTTCCAACACAAAAACAAGTACTTATACAAACTAGATGCTATGGGATTCAGAGACAATTTGCTCCGTTAGGTAAGATGTTTTGGTACGAGTCGCACCTATTGCGTCCGACAATATTGACAATAATTATTCCAGTGAACAAGACGTACTCAGCGAGGTGTCTCAAGGATCGGTACTTGGGCCTCTCTTATTTTTGTGCTATATAAGTGACATGTCAAAATCGATAGAAGATAGAATCAGTCACTTTGCTGATGACACAAAACATCTGAGTTATCAAAGTGATATAAACGACAACATAGAAGGAAACTTTGACAAACTTTATAATTGGACTCAAATTTGGCTGCTGTCGCTAAACTTAGAGAAGTGCAGTTTTAAATATAGGTACGACAAACCCTGAAAAACATTACACTCTTTCCGGAAACGCATTAAAAAACTAACCTCTCAGAGAGATCTTGGAATTATTGTTTATCGCGATTTAAAGTGGGAAGAACATAAACGGCATAATTAAAATGGCTAACACATTGGTCTATTTAATAAGAAAAGCCTTCCCACATCTAACATATCAGATATTCTTGATCATATGCAAGTCATACATTGGACCAATACTCGAGTATGGATACTCAATGTGGAACCCGTACTTTAGCAAGGCCATCGAGGCTCTTGATAATGTCCAAAGGAAAGCAACTAAGGTTCCAAGCTCTCTCAGAAATCTACCATAGGAGAACAGGCTTTCAACATTGAAACCACCCACCCTACTGGAACGCAGAAATAGAGGCGACCTAATTGAAACCTACAAAATCCTTAGTGGCCATTTCTGCTGCAACTTAGAGGATCTCACACAAACTCTCAGCTGCGAAGTGACAGACTGAAGTTAAATGTTGAAATTAAAAACAGAATAATGCAGTAAGAATCCACGCAAACACTTCATCAGCAACAGAGTCGTTCCTCTCTGGAACTCACTCCCACCAGATCTCATCGAGGCGAGCTCTAAAAACATAAGTGTTAAAAGAAAGTGCGCGTTCGCGTAATTGTAGCTCTTATCAACTCCGAGTTGTCTATGTTGCAACGTGAATAATAATAATAAAAAGCCGCTGTATTTCCGTCCGAGAATAGCAGTAATCTACTTTCCACAACTGAATGATGAGAACTGAAAGTGGCAAAGTATAAAATGGCATGGTCTCGAGAATAAATTAACCCCAATCTCGGCTGATGTACACTACCAATTCCAAAAGGTTTCAAAATATCCTAAAAGTTTTGAATCGCAAATGGGGTATGATAAGAGTCATTGATTTTCCGAAACTATTCAATCTAGTGCCGGAATTTTTTTTTTAGAATACTGAATTACATAAAGACATCGATGTTAATGGAAAACATCTAAATACATTCAGATTCGCAAAAGCTATTTGTTAATTTCAAGAGATCCAAAAGATAATCGAAGAGCTCCGAAAAAACGTCCAATTTGTCACTTAGATTTGCCTTTATTAGAATCATATTGTACTATTCTTACATTTTAATATTGACAACTACAGGTAATGAATGCAATTTAAAATTTTCTAAATAAGTTTTTTACTACCAAATCTAGTAAGAAAAAAATCATAAATTAAGTAACCAGCTCGAATAACAGACGTTAAAATTTAAAGAAATGCAGTTTATACTTTCAATTAATGTAAATAAAAATAAATATTACGAATTGGTAAGATCCATTTACCTTTATTTTGCATTTCCACCAACCGTTAGCTTCCTGAGTCGCTCTCGAGTAGACTTCGACTTCTTGATTTTCTAAAAACTCTGGATTCGGATCGGGTTTCGGTGGAAATCGCAAACGAGAATATGCAAAACGGGAATCCGGTTGCCATCTGTAATAATAATCAAATAATTAATATCAATCATGGTATATTTAATTCTTTTAAGATGGGTGTTTATTCAGTATTACTAGATTGATGGGTCTGACGGGTCGCATTTTTAAAAATACTGTTAGATATGATTCATGCACATATTTACAGAAAGCAGGAAAAATATCTCGAATGTACAATTTGGTGTCAAGAGATAGTAACTTCGACATCTTCACACCACTTCACTAATTTTGAAAAGGCGCTTCAACACAGTAGAACATCAGAAATTTTATAAAACCTTACGAAAATTAAGCGAACATTGTGCTAATAATGAATCCATCATGTCCAACAGTTGTACAAATAGTGATATATAAAAATCCCGCACAAAGAGAAGATCCAAGATTAGCTGATATCAAGTATCATAAAATAGTAAGAAGTTTTAAATCAATTTCAGAAAGTACTGCGTTATTTAAAACAAAATTTACGATTTCAGGTTATAAGATGCTAAGGAACAAAGACATGGACTATTACTGATTACTCATAGAACAATAAATGAAAGAAAACAATTTTTATCAGTAGATGTTCACTATGCAGCGCTCAAATTATTTACAGTTAATTTTTAATTCCGGCAATATAATAACAGTAAAAATGAAATTTGATGTCGGTATTTTTAAAATTTTATATATTAAATATACAATTCATATTAAATATGACTGGTAAAAATAAGTCCAGTCACGTTAAACATTTGACACCAGCTGAAAATGGCAGTCTACATCTACAAGTAGGTACCAACATAATATCACCAGCACAAGAGGAAATAGCAAGATATCAACGGTCTCCTGAGACCGTGCTAATGGGCAACTGATGCTAAAGCAGTGTAAGCAACTTCGTCATCAATCTAGTGCATTTAAGATATTCACTTTTAAATATCCGTTTAATATAATAATCATACTTCTAAACAGACTATTCTCATGAACATAAACATATGCCTGTATGCCAGGAAAAGGCTGACAGCCAAATTTACGAACAAAAATAGGGATCATAAGCACAGGTTTTCTAAAAAGTG
Source organism: Adranes taylori (assembly GCA_009867245.2). Taxonomy (NCBI): domain Eukaryota; kingdom Metazoa; phylum Arthropoda; class Insecta; order Coleoptera; family Staphylinidae; genus Adranes; species Adranes taylori. Next base: position 12,148 of record WYDF02225871.1, read on the forward strand.
ACAGAAAGCTGATAGTATCGTAACAATCAATAATAACATCGGGCTCCGTATTTTTATTTAACAGAATACAAAAACCGAAAATTCTACCAGAAATGCTTAGAATACAAGTGACTATTATTTTGAGGAAAATCAATTATGTAAAAATTCAGTCGGTTATAATTAAAATAGCTCAGCGCGCTTTCAGCAAACATGCATGTACCAATATCTCAAATTGCTAAGTAAAATATTATTTAATCGATAAATATGCAAATCTAAAGAAAAAATCTATATACTTAGTGCCAATTACACTGATAATATATCAAATAGTTTTCTCAAAAATCGGATTAGACGATGAATCACATCACTCAAGTATACTAAGAATCACTATCTATCTAATATAATTAAAACTAGCAGGAATTGGGGGACACTCAATAACCGTATAAAATATTACGAGTGTTAACAAAAACGAAGATTTATTCCAGTGAATCCAAAAAATAAACACAAATTTCCTGTTTCAAAACGAGAGATGTCTAATAAAAGTATTACTTTCCGAAAGACATTTGTTTGAAAGACATTTGTTTCACAATCAGGCTATGCAACTATGCCTATGAAAGTATCGATGTCTCCCACCCTAATCCGAACTTTTCATATTCGCTAAGTGAAGAATTAACTGTGTAACCAACCATTTCTACGATCAGAAGAGGTGAGCGCCTATCCTATGAAGACTATTTTGAGTCATAGAGTACTGTAATAAATTGATTAAACGAATGCAAAAGAATCCTCAGTGGACAATTTTTTATAGAATATTCAGTAGAAAATTTTGCAAAACAATCACTTGAAATCAATATAGCATTTATTTGTGTCGTCTTGATGCAACACTAAAAACAATCCTTGTCTTAAAACAAGTAATTAAGATTTTAGAGATAATTTTTAAAGAAAATCACGATTAAATAAATCTATCATACCGAACAAAAATCCACATTCAACGTGCTCTAAGTTTAGACAGAAATTAGATTTACTTAATAAAAACTTGCACTTCGTAGAAAATGTTTATCATATGCAACTTTATGAAAATAGATAAAGTAATAAATTTTTAAAAAGCTATTAAACTTAAAACAATATTGCAAATCACATAAATGAAAAAACCCAGAAATAGTAGGACTGTTATTCTTAGAACTAAAAATAAAAATAGAGCAACATTCCTTACCCTCCTTCAAATTGAATTAAAGCTTCTTCATCAAACACATCGAGAATGTAACCCTGCAAAAATAACATCAGTGCTAAATATAAAAAAAGATAATGAATAATTTCTACATTCAAATTAAAAAACCACGTTTTTCCGCTAATGTAACCCGATACCTTTGAAGGAAAGATCATAACCTCTTTAAATTAAAAGGATATAAAGAATGAATTTTTAAGAATGTAGAACGAGTTGGAAATTAACGATTAATGAAAATAAAAGCAGTTAATCGTAATTTCCTAGATTTTTGTTCCACATGTAATAATCACGCCCTGCTCGAAGCAGACAGCTATGGCGTCCATGCTCTTGAACACACACCAACCCGCCACGAAATTAAAACGAAATAAATGATATTAATCACGTATATTTAATAACTGTCCGCACAAAACTGTAAATTATTAAACGATGCATTTTTTACGACAAATATTGTAAAATATTAAGTTGTACTTAAATTAAAAAAGACCAACCTTGTAAAGAGCGCCGTTTTCGCCGCTCACTTCTACAATAAGGTCCTCCATATTTGATGATTTCGTCTTCGCAGCTGCCGCGAACGTGCCACTAGTAGGAATTTGTTTCTTCTGATTCCAATAATTCGGTTGCGTACGTATATGTTCGTTTACTATCGGTATTCCAACAATTGCTGATGGAGGTGAAGTTTGTACGGTTTGGAGCGGTGATTTTAGAATAGGACGTGAAGTTGGCGAAGAAACCACTGCCGAAACAGAATTTAAGGCTAGGTGTCCAGCGGTTGGGCCACTAGGTAAACTACAACAGTTGCCAACTACACCACTAGGGTTGCCCCCGCCGCTTAAAGTGGGCGGAGCAGGCCACTAAATACAAAAATATTATTAAGAACCTCAATTCGTATTAGTTTAATCAGAAAAACAGCTACATTATGTTAACAACAACAATCAGCAAATTTACTAATTTATTTTTATTATCAATTTTTCTTATTGAGCATGTAAAGTACGCATTTGTTACGTATACTGACTACCTACTAGCGGCAATATAAATTATACCTTCTAAAAACTAATCTACTTCAAAACTACCAAACTTGCTAATCAATCAAATTAGTTGATAGTTAACATTTAAAGTACCACGTTATGCTAATTTTTTAATGTTCATTTTGGAAATTAACTTAAGTCAAATTATCTTATAGTTTTACAATCTCTAAAATTTTCCAACATGGAGGCAAACTAAATTCTCAATGTTCGAAAATTGAACGTAATTTGATTGACTATAACTAAATGCCGTCATCAGTCATGACTTATAAAATTCATGTATATGTTATTCAAGAGTATGTTATAAAAATTGTATTTTAGTATACAAAAATTTACATAAGCTGGGTTATATAATCGTTTTTTAGGTAAATAGAAAAAATGCGCGCGTAGTGGCAACACTGCAACAAAGATTTCGCTATAAATCGTTATGTCTATTTTCGTTATAAACTACTAACGGCATCACATATATATGAGGTATTATTATAAAATCTCATTAAAACGTAAGTCAAATTTTTTTTATACAAAATTTTTAATTTATTCTATTATGAGCCTGGATTTTATAGATATCAATATTTGCACGCTTTATTTAAATGAGATGACATGTTTGTGGCTGGATCGCTGTTAACTTTTGTGCGGTAAGTGCAAGTGTAAGAAACTTAAATTTTTAATATACATTTATTTTAGTTTATTGCGTCTTTTTCATCTTCTTTATTGACATAATGGAGTTGTTGCTTATAATATTTTGCGTAATATAGAAAATTTTGGGCTTTATCAGTTGATTTAGCAAGTTTCTTATACAAGAAAACCGAAAAACTAGTAACAGAAATCCAATAATAATAAAAAAGAACACAAACATTAGATAACATCAAACCATAGAAAAATTTAAAAAATAAAATAAAATAAGAAATATGCTCAAATGAGGCAAGGAAAATAAATATATTAATGTTTTGATCCTTGTAAAAATGTTTGTTACTTAATCTAATTATATTTTTTATGAAAAGAAGTTATTAAATTGCTAGTTAAATTCAATATCAGATTACTGATTATATTAAAATGTTTTAACCAATGATATCTAATTAACAATTTTATACTCTGAGAATACGTAATTGAGCATAATATTTATGATTGACTCTTATAAATTCAGTTCAAACACCTGACAAATATATAAATATATGACAAAATGACAGATAAGCAGTGGCGCCATGAATAAAAACATGTCACCAATTTTAATTAGGATAATTAAAAAGTAAATTTAGGTGTAACTAATGCATATTTTTAGTGAAAATGTAGATAATTTTGCATAATTTTATTGTGATAATAGTGCTTCCACAAGAGCATGTCCAGCGACAGCGAAAACGAACAATTTTTTGATGCAGAAGAGTCAACATTAAATAACAGTTCCAAGTAGGTTTTAAATTAAATGATAAGGAATTAAAATATATTACCTGCATTAAAGCTGCCGTTTTAATATATTTAATGCTCTTTCAATAATAATAAAGATTAATTTCATGTATATTTGTCTTTAAGAAGAGTACTGAAACAATTGTCATGTTTACATAGTGACAGTTTTTTCTTGTTTTACAAGCCATCCTATTTTATTTCACTTATAGGACATGTAGGAAAAGGGATAGTTTATCGAAGAGGGCTAGTTCAGAGCCAAATGTCGCCTGTGCTGGAAAGCAAGATTGTAAAAGTGAAAATGCTGTTAATGCAGAAAAGGCCGACGATCATTTATTTGTGAGTATAATATTAAAGAAACTTAATTTATGCTAAATTAGAAATTCAACATAATCATGAGATGCGAACATTACTATTTTGAAAAATGTAATTTACATCACTGCAAATAATGTGTATTCCTGAAACACTATAAAGACAAGTCTATTCATTCAGGGTATGTAAATATTAAAAAGTATCTTATCTTTTTGGTCTTATCATGAATTATAATTGAATATATATTTAGCTGTAAGAATTAAAATGACAAATCTTTATTGTTTTTTTTAAGTTGATATTAGCAATGTTTATTGATATTTCATATTACTTGAAGGCAAAGAAATTTGATATGTTTGTATTTAATTGTATTGAATAATAATCTTTGGTAGAACTAAAATGATAATAAGTTTTGTATTTAACTGTAATTAGTAAAATCACATTCAAACGTAAACAGACGCCGAACGTAATTTTTTTTTTTTCTGATGGGAGTAAACTCAATTTTTTGTGCATCTTTGGCCAATTACAATCATGGGTTATTATTTATTTTACAAGCATATATTACATCAATACATGTATCAAAAAAGTTGGAAGGGGACAAAACATATCTTACCTCCTTGAATCGAGACTGCTTGTAGTTGCCTGATAAATGATTGTAATAATTTTAACTTTATAATACTGTGTTTCACCTAATATAAACCCTACACCTACAAATGGGACCTGGTAGGTTTGGGCGTGCCAAAAACTCATTAGAATTACATATTAGGATTATTTGGTGGTTTCGTCCTTAGTGACTTACAGAATCACCTTTTTATGTAGTTTTTATGATTTTATTAGGCGATGTAAAAATAATAGTTAAAATTAATGGCGCGCCCAACAGACTCTATCATATTAGTTTTGCTGTCAGACACGCCAGAATGCATTTTTTCTGATAAAGCTAATCCAAATTGTTATGCACCTTCGGACCCCAAAACTGATAATGCATTACACATGTTAAATGTCGATATTGGTTGCATTACAGACTGACGAAAACTAACGTTGAAAAGTGTTTTAAATGTAATTTTGTTAATTGATCTGGTGTAGGTCTTCCCGCGACAATTTGTCCCTTTCTCGGCGTGGCGACAGCAAACAATTATGACATTTTGCACAGGCCCTGACCTCCTAAAGCGATTATATGCTACATATAGTCTATCGCAGATCCAGCGAACACGGCGGCCATTCGGCATGATAGATGAAATCCGGAAAATAAACCTTGGACTCCTTTTACGTGATTTAACCTTGTAAGCTGACGCTTAGTCTTTTTGGAACGCCTATTCCTCATTCACGAAATGGTTTTGTGCCCACGGAAGTATTATGGCATCGAGAATATCGCGTTGGCACACGTCTTGATTGATTGATTTCGATCCACAAGATAAGAGCCTTGCGGTTGGTACAAATTCCACCCCAAACCATATCCGACTGCGGATTTTGGCGGTGATCGACGGTGTTCGACGATGGTCGATGCTCCTGTAACACAAAACGGACCAAAAAATTATGGTGAACAATTTCTGGTCGGTGAAAAACGATTCGTTCTGACCTGGAGCTGGAGTTGGCGCCATTGTTGTAATTGCACGCGCTTGTTCTCGTTGCTGAAGACCTGGACATTTTGGAGCTGGTAGTGCTTTAAATAGAGCTCCTTTTTATGCGACTCTCGAATTTCGGCTTGTTTTCATTTTAATGATCTGCCGGTTACTGGAAGAGTTAGAGCGTTTGAATTTTCTTCTAGCCGCCTTCGCAAACGGTCTCTGAAACAGACAACTCTCTCTCTAAACCGGTTAATTGCTTTTGACGCAATCTGCCGAGACATTTTTGACGGATTATCCTTGGCAAAACAGTTCCAAAATGGCAACACGTTTGTTTGACATTCTGAAAACACACATTTGTTATGCAATACTAAACCGGATCAATGTTTTCTAATACGCAGAATTTAGCAAAACAGAAAGTATTCATTTAGGACACAATATATCTGTGGTAGTGCGCTCTAAACTTTGTCAACCTATTTTTTGTCGCCTCAGATTTTTAGCAGGTGACAATTAAAATTGAGTCGGTTAGTAGCAGATTTATTTTGTCTTCTCATTATTATTATTATTATTTCTGTAGCTGGAACCGAGAGTTCCACCCTCTTTGTCTCATCAAGCGGTAATACGACCAAATTCGATTGGCACCGTTGTTCCTTGCATGAGTAGCGCTTTTTCTGGCCCAGAAGGTACTGCAACTGGAGCATGTGGTAGCGGTCGACGGAAATTTAGAGAACTGCGTCAACGGCTGGCGACGGAAGATCATGCTGATGACTGCCAAGCAAATAGTAAGTTTTTTTTTACAGACCTCAGTTTTTCATATTTTATTTTATTTATTTATTTTTAAATTTTATACTATTATATTTTGAGCATCATAATTTTTTTGGACCTAGGTACATGTAAGCCCTTATACAGATCGCATTGGCATTTCCTCTATCTAATTTTTTTTGAATATTTTAAATGGCTTAAGTTTGTGGTTGTTTACATTTACTGTTCATAGTGAATACTATTAAGTAACGAAGGTTTCTATTTATCTACTTAGATATCAATCTTTATGCGATCAGTCAGCAACCGACTCCGCCCAACTCGGGCAGTCGGGCATCATCTATTGAGGGCGTTTTCGTAACTACAAGTGCGACGGGCATTATTCTAGCACCTACGATTACGAGCGTCAGTAATCAACAACCGGCTACCGTTCCGTTCCGTGTTATCGAATTGGATGCACTTAGTTTACAAAGTATTGGATCTTTGGGTGCTGGGCGAATTGGACGCTTATTGGGTGGTCCGACAATTGGTACAACGAATGGTGCACCTCCTGTAACTAATAAGGACATGGTCACAAGTACTGCAACCATAGGACATGAATTCGGAACAATTGGTAAGTTTTTTATATATTTTACATCGAATCGAAGTAATTTATCAAACCAAAACTAAAATTCTGGTCCAAAATTGATTGTTTTGTTTAAGGTATGAAAAGTATATGGAAATTTTCATAAGGTTGTCATAATAAATGTTACAAATACCATAAGGCACTCGAACATCATCGAACTTCTGGAGTTCCTTTTCTAATCCCCATGGTACAACAGTTTCTGATGATCAACAAACAGAGTTCTCAAAATTCAGCAATCTTAAACGAACAATTGAACTTTCAATTTTCGAAGGTAGCACAAAAAATCTAATTTTCAAGTAAACTGGTAGGAAGAATTTAGCTGGCTGACATATTCCACCAAATAAAATGGTGGATATTGTAATGCATTGATGTTGGTGTAAAAACCGCTGGGAAAGGAAATGTAAAGCTGGGATAGTTCGATCACGAAACCATCAACATTTGGAACTTCATAAAGGAAACCGTTTGTTACCACTAAATCTTGATTACTATAAAATTCCATTTTGAATATTGAGTTCCCACATAATATGAGCTCCGAAAATGAACCTATTGTTGTCAAAATTGACCAACAAACAGAAACAGTTAGTACTAAACCCACAGTTAGTACTATAATTTTATGTAGATGGTAAGGATTGGCTTTCTTCGTGGTTATAGAGATGTAGGATTTTTATATCAATATGAGCCTAACATTAATAACAAAGTTGACAAGATATTTTTTTATTTATTTGTTCTCTTTGAACGAAGGGAATTTTCGCGCCAATCTACGGCATTGACCAGCAGGTCGCGAAATTTTGATAAATTTGCGAAAAAAATGCAACAGATTTGAGAAAAACTATTATAATCCGTAGTTAACGCTATTATTTGGCGTGAACGACAAGGCACGACTTGAAACAAGAGTAAGAAATTTGAAATAAACCAGTACTATTTTTATAAAGAAGTAGGGAAACGGATTTTTGTACAGATTCCTGGACTTCTTTTGAAATGCTTGACTTCTGACTATGACTTTCCACTTCTGCATATGTCTCTTGAAGGAAGATAAGAATACATCTTAATTTTGATCAGTGTTTTCATTATTAATTGTGAGATCCAAATAATTATAAATAGTTGATACATTTTCATAGATTTAAGCTTACATTCATGACTTTCTTATACCTTAGCATATAAAGTAAATGTTCTAGCAGTTATCTCTACATTTAGAGCATGGAAGTTAACTCTTTAATAAAACAAATTAATGTTTGCAGAAACGAAACGTGCACCATCAGTGTCCGCTCTATCAGTAAGTTCTCATAGTTCTTCCACACCCAGTTCCCGAGGGATTTCGAAAGTTCCTAGCTTGGCAAACTTGATACTTCCATTGCAACAACTTCATCAGCAGCAGCTTCCAATGAATAATCAAAATCCTAGTAAAAGTGTCACTAATAAAGTACCTCCTACGACGAACAATTTAACCTCAAACGAGTAAGTTTTTAATGTACTTTTGCTTGATTTTCTAAAAAATGATTTTATAACATTTTAAGTTTCAGATATTTTAACCTCCATATATTTCCGTTTCAGTATATTTTTCTAAATAAAATCATGATTTTATTTCAACGTGCGTATGTACGGGGAAGATGAAATCTCAATCGAAGCCATAAAAATAGGGGACAAAGATTACTACACGCACTAAAAATCCTCTTCAACGAATGTATTCTTAAAGGAACAACACCGGACCAGTGGAATAACGCAATCATCGTACTCATACATAAGAAAGGAGATATAACAAACATTGGGCATTACCATCCTATAAGCCTGTTATCACATATATACAAACTTTTCACTAGAATTATTACTCGAAGACTAAGTACCAAGCTAGATCTTTACCAATCACGCGAGCAAGCAGGATTTAGACCAGGATATGGCACAAATGGCCATCTACAAGCTCTAAAGGGTCTTATAGAGAAAGTTATAGAGTACAATAAACCACTACTCCTAATATTCGTAGATTATGAAAAAGCGTTTGATACAATTAACCAATATAAGATGCTTGAGGCATTAGCCGACTGCAGGATAGATCACCGCTACACCGCATTAATCAAATATATATATATATGA
>WYDF02225982.1:0-21107 GCA_009867245.2 Adranes taylori
TAAATATGGGCAAATACATATTTTATAAATCCGATTCTCGATTTCAATATGGTGGATCTAAATGCATTCCTCTTAATAGAAATATTTCATCGATAATTCGAAATATATAATAAATAAATTCAAAATTGTACATATGATAACTATAACTATATTATATTTATGGTGCATTGATAACTAATTTTGTTTTCAAATATTGACGTTTTCTTTCCTATTTCTGTAATACTAGTGCTTGCGTATTTTCGTATTTCCACATGGCGCATTCGCCAACTTGATTTAATTATTCTGGAAGGTTGTGTTGCTATGAGTGAATGAATGGCGAACGGAGACAACGGAGAAAGAACGAAACTGCAATAAATAGACAGCCAGATAGGAGAATTGAGCTCACTCTAAAGAGAAAGCGAGAGGGTTTAATAAAACTAGACAAGGCGAGAGGTTAGCAATAAACGCAGATTACAGGTAATTGGATTGGCGACTTAAAACTTAATACCGGATCACGGGCATCGTGATATGTTCTCTATTTTCGGTCGGATTCGTAGAGTAGTGTGTCTATGCGTATGATATTAGTGAAAATACCTTTGTAAGTTCTTGATAAATTTGTGGACATGTTGCTAATGTGTGGAGTTTAATGTTTCAGATGATGTTTAGTATTGAACCAGTTAAACAGTAGATTTATATTTACTATAGAGTTTATGACTACGTTGCTTAATGAATTTGTATGTTTTGACAATATACTCAGGCGTATTTATAAAGTACCTCTAAAAAAATTTTATACTCGCTCTCTTGGATCAAATATGCAAAGCATCCTGTATCCAATGATATTTAAAATAATAGGTCTAACTTGTAACAATTTAATACTAGATACTGGAGACAGATGCCAATATTCGACATGTTCTGATATCTATAAGCTAATATTAATGCAAATGAATAAACACTATTATCAGTGGCGCTTCCATGTTTTAATTTTTGTTTGGGTTCAAACTGATCAAACATGTAGTAGACCAAAATATTCCTATGTAATTTTTAATCTACGAGGGTGGTTTGACATAAATCTAGCCTCCATATTGGTTTTAACATCTACCATCTAACACATGACATCATCCAACACAGGACTAACTTTTATGTTTTGTGAAAATGAAAAAGTTGAATATCGTTCAGTGATTAAATTCCTTCAGAAGAAAGGGGAAAACAATGCAGAAATCAATGCCGAACTGGATGCTGTTCATGTCGAATCTGCACCGTCGTTAGCAACAACTGCATTTTGGAAAGCTGAATTTGTGTGTGGTCCTACAAATGTTTTTCATTATGACCCCCTCAAATATCGTCACTGAAATCGTCAACAAAATCTGTGATATAATTAATATCAAATCGTCGGATCAAATCTGTGAGCTAGCAGAGGCTGCAAACATTTCAACTGAGTGTGTACACGCCACCATACAGAAACATTAAGATATGAAAAATATATCCCCGCGATGGGTGCCGTGTTTATTCACTGTCGACCAAACACGCACATGTGTGACGGATTCAGAGAAGTTTTTAGCGAAGATAAAACGTGAGCCGAAGGAATCTATACGTCGGAAACGAAGGAAGAGTTAAAGCAGTGGAGAAAAAGCCCAAGAAGGCAAAAACAACCCGATCGGCCGGTAAAGTGATGTCGGCTGTTTTTTTTTTTGAGATGCGAAAAACTACTGCGTAGAATTATTGAACCGTTTCGACGCCGGATTGAAGAAAAAACGTTTGTGTTACAAAAAAGTTCTCTTTCATCATGACAACGCATCCGCTCACAGAGCGGCCGTTGTTCAAGCAAAATTGAACCAATTAGGCTACAAATTGATCGACCACCGAACGTGTTCAGCAGATCTAGTCCCTTGCGACTTCTTTCTGTTCCCCAACCTAAATAAAATGGCTCGGAGAATACCGTTTTTTCCGAAATACTCACTATTTTTAAGAGGCTCCAGCCAAATTACTTTTCGGAAGAGATGAAGAAATTGGAAAATAGTCTTGAAAAGTGTATTGCTTTATAAGCGGACTATGTTGAAAACTAAATGATAAAAAAGCAAAAGTCAAGTTTTCTTACTTAGGCTATATTTGTGTCAAATTACCCTCGTATATATACAAGCTTTCTGCTTTAATTTCGGGATAGATGCAAACAAAATATTTAGAACTCAAAAAATGGCTTTATTGCTATGTAAAATAGTCCCATTGACAATCTACACACTTTTTCACGCGAATAACCCAGTTGTCATAACATTTACTCCAGTCCTAAGATGTCACGTTCATCACGACATTTCTGAACGCTGTAATTGCATTTTCTAGACTTGAAAAACGTTGACCACGCAATTGATTTTAGATGTTTGGAAATTTATAAAATCGTTTGGATCTAGATAAGGGCTGTATGGAGGATGGGTAAGTAATTCCACCTTTTGTGTGGTAAATAAGCAAATGTTCGTTGAGCTGTGTGAGAATTTGCATTGTCCTGGTGCAGAATGATTTTTATAATTTCTTTTATTGGTTTGTATCATTTCAGAGAAAACTTCTGCTAAGCAAATAGTTGCGTACCATTCAGCGTTCACTGTTCTGCAATTTTCTAAAGAGGTCTTAGCGACATGCTTAGTTTTTGATACAGAATCCTTTTCTTCGAAACGCTATGACTTCCAGTTTGTTGGATTCGCTTCATCTTGAAACACCCAAGGAGTGGATTGTTGTTTTGTTTCAGATTCATAAGAATATATCCAACTGTCTTCACCACTAACGATGTCGTAGACCAAATTTGACGTATCTGACTTGAGTCGTATTTCAGTCGTATCATATGATAAATGCGTTCCAAATGAAACTGAAGTTATGGCAGAGTCAAAAAAATGCGACTAAGTTTGTGCATTTCCTCATATTACCCAAACACAATTCGAATAATGGATATGAATATGCAGTGTTACTTATTGATTTGACACGAGAATTTGAAACTAGAATCCGAAATTTTCGAAAACATAATCAACATATTTGCATTTTTGCGACCCTGTTTTATATTGTTATAGATAAACTGACAAACAATTTTCAAATATAACAAATACATAGAGTTGCAATCGGACATAGAGTCAAAAGAGAATTTTAACAACGTTACTTTATTGGACTTCTATAAAATGTACCTACCCCGAAACAAATATCCATCGCGACATATACATGCGTTGTTCATGGCATCAATGTTTAGAAGCGCATTTATCTGTGTACAACTCTTTTCAAAAATGAATCATACTAAGAGTATAAGTGTACCTACGGAAACAGAATACAGAATAAGTGTACATATATATTGTGGCCCCAATTCATTCTTCTATTTCCAATGTGGCCTAGAGATACTGTAAGGTTGAACATCGCTTGTCTAGGTAATTTCATGTTGAATTTGGTTTATCTGATAAGGTAGGTTAGTTGATGGTAATTGGTTATTATTTGTCGTCGTTAGATTATCTTTTATTAATGCGCTGTATATTTTACTTACATTGTTGCAATCTGTCCTGTAGTTAATGCTGTTTTTGTTTCTTTTTATCTTGATGGACTCTATTATCAGGCGTTTTATATAGTTAGATTCTTTGCCGAGAATTTTTATCATTTCTATGTCAAAATCGAAGTTGTGTTTTCGTTCAAAATGGTGTGTTGCGAGTCCGGTTTTAGGGTTTTCTTTTTGGTGTTCTTTACAGTCATTTTTGTGGTTTGAGCTTCTGTGTTGAGATATTGCTTGGTCTGTCCAATTTATATTCCTGAGCAGTTAATTTGGTATATTACGTTTGAGTTTTGTTCTATACTGTTTTCGCTTTTAAATTTTGAATAATTCTGCTTATTTTGTTGTCATTGTAGAGGCTAATTTTAGTGTTATCATTTTCTAGTGTGTGCTTTATTTTATGGGATTGGTATTTAATTATGGGATTTTGAAATAACGTTTGTTCTGACTTGTGATATTAGTATCTATTGTTTGGTTGTTATGTGTTTCTTTGGCTGTTTTAATAATGTGGAGGTAAAGTAATTTATTGATAGTATTTAAGGGGAATCCGTTTTGTAGAAGAAGGTTTGTGCCTGTTTGTATGTTTTTCTTCCAGAATGTTTCGTCGCTTATTAGGGCAATTTTGTGGGTAAGTAATTTTATGATGCATAGTTTTTGACTCATTGAATGGGCGGAGTGGAATTGTAGAAGTCTACCTGATGCTATCGGTTTTGTGTACCATTCGGTTGTCAATGTGTTGTCATTGTGGGTTCTCATTATGTCTAGATGAAAATGACTGTAAAGAGCAACACAAAGAAAACCCTAAAACCACACTCCCAACACACCATTTTGAACAAAAACACAAATTCGACTTTGACATAGAAAAGACAAAAATCCTCGACCAAGAATCTAACTATAAAAATCGCCTCATACTAAAATCCATCAAGATAAAAACAAACAAAAACAACATTAACTACAGGACAGATTGCAACAATTTAAGTAAACTATACAGCGCATTAATAAAAGATAATCTAACGACGACAAATAATAACCAATTACCATCAACTGACCCACCTTATCAGATAAACTAGATACAAAATGAAATAACCTAAACAAACACTGACCATAATACCAGCTGCCCTACAAAATTCATTAATAATCAATCAAAAATGACATCATTCAAAAAATTTATACATTATTATATCACAACTCATATATTTGTAGCCAGATGAAGTTAATATATTTAACAGAAGCTTGCTCTAAAATATACTTTTATTAACATCCAATTTCCGCATCAAAATAAAATATAATTTATACATAATAAAAATGGATGAAAATCAAACATTAAGTAATTTATATGATTTTAATATTGTCAAACTGTAACACTTACTTGTCGCCGAACTGGATCGAATGTTAAATTATGAAAGATTCTAAGATGAGGTAATCAATACTAAAGAGATCAACCTTTACTTTGTTAAGTATGCAATAAAACACATGACTGCATGCGAAAGTTAGAGTGGCAGAACCTTCCACAAATTTTTAAATACGTCATAACAAACGAGCTTCATGAATCTGGTTGTATATGTCTGGATAAAGCAAGTTACTATAGGCATCTCTGATTTTACAAAGAATATGACGTAGCAATACGCTAATTTTCAGGAAATATAAGAAACTTTCCAGCAGTTTTTAGGGTAAATTGGAAAATTGACAAATATAATATATTTATACAAAACACTTGACCCTGTACTTATATTAGCATAAGTGATCAGCTATGTTGAAGAAGTGACACCCACATATTTTATATCTAGTTTATTTCATTAATTGCATTGCTTATGAATAAGCATACAGAGGCCAAGGCCAATACAAAAAATATTAGAAATCTAGTCAAAAAACATAAATACGACTTCCATGTTACAAATATAAATTAAGATAACCGCACTGCTTTTAACGACCATTATTCCAATGAGATCATCATTTTAATTTAAAAGATATAAAACTGTTGGATACTCAATCTAACTGCAATGAACTTCTTATCTCAGAAATGATACAAATGCAAAAACAAAAACCGGAGCAGTTAGTTATGGATCTAATGTGGATAAACTTAGCAAAAATTATAGCAATCTTAATAAATTAGTGAAATATCTAGTTTCAAATTGCAAAATATATTAGAGTACGGTTTACGATCGTGAGTCGTAGTATGGCCATATTTATCAAATCAATGTCAATGTCTAATCAACAGTTGACCTACTGGTACTAGAGCATTCGACATTATTTATGATCAAAACGTTAAAATATTGTCGCGTGTAAATTTAGTCACGGACATACGAATCAGGTTAGAATTCTCACACTCCGGTTAGTTGAGAAAACCACTCATTCATTCGGGATCATAAATGTAAAAATATTATTTTCTAAATGTGGATAGAGCTTGAGGTATTTTAATAATGCAAGGTTTAAATATGGTTAGCTTTTACAGCGATTTTTCTTAAACAGTCACTGTGTACAAGTTGTGTTAAATTTGTGAAACCTCTTGTCTGTTTGACTCTGTAAAACAGCTTCAAAAGAAAACAGATTTTCTACCACGGGCGAATTAAATATGAAAGCAGCAATATAGAATAAAGCAATCGAGATTAGTTTCAATAATCTATTCAAATAAAAATAATTAATTATTCATGTAGCAATAATGAATCAAGGAATCAACAAACGAATTATTAGAATATAAATAATATAGATTTACTCTGACTCGTTCACAATAAATATTTAACTTTATACAGTAAAATTTACCACAATGAAAATAAATAAACCCTTCCTAAGTAAAAATATCTTGTTCCACAAATAAAACTCTCGGTTCGTCTCTACGAACCTTCTAGATAAATTCGTGATATGTTGTGCAACAAATATTCATTTGATTAAAATATCGATTGATCTTAGAATGACACAAAATTTCTTTCAAATTAAAACAAATATTTGTGATTTTTATTCCATTTTTTGTTAGCACTTTATAAAAAATATGAAAGTTAGTTACGTGAAATATTCATTAGTTACTTTCTTTCAAAATAGGAATTTATTCGAATAAAACATATAAATTAATTATAGTACTCACATTAGATTTTGGTTTTCCCTAATCACAAACTAAACAGGTTATAAACTTTAAGTCAAATTTGACAACTTTAAGTCAAATTTGATAAATAATTACAACAGGTATTAAATTTGATCCATATTTTCTATGTGGTTTTTAAACAATAATTCACTTCTAACTGCAACCGATAATAATAATTTGACGAAGAGTGACGTAGATTCGGACAAAAATTTAAGGCTTGAAAACTGACAGCTAGAAAACTGTGTCCGCTAGGAAAATTGCTATTTATGCAACCTCCCGCAAAGCTGAATGTCACCAAAGTACTTTGCGGCTAGTGCAAAAAAGGCTGGGCAGGTATAGTGGCGCTCCCTTTAACAAGTGAAATGTATATTTGGTTCTCACTCGACAGTTCTAGAATTTTCCAGAATGTACTGGATACAATTATTTCGCTGGAAAGTCTGAACGGAACGAAAGGCCACGAGCAAAGACGGTGGTACGACGGGTTGACCTGGCCATGAATCAGAATTTTTATCGAGAATATATTTCATATAGCTTGATACGAACAGATATCTAAGTAACTATGTCCTAATTTTGCCTTGCCGGACAAGATAACAGAATTTTTCTGTAAAGACAATTATGATTCCCTTTTGGGTGCTTAGCGCTTGGCAAAAATCGAGAGGTTCTAACTTGTTGAGGCTAAGTTTTCTCATAACTGGTTTTCAATATATTTTTTAATTTAGTATGACTCTGGATAGGATTTCTTAAATGTGTTGTTTATTAGTGCATCATCTGAATTACTTAGTAAACCCAATATTTTCTCAAACATTTAATTAATTTGCTGTTTACTGGCTGTTATAATTGCGTAGCCATTTCTATCGTTACAGTATCCTTTTTGAGAATAAATTAACATATTTATTGATTATCATAAAGCTAAATCATTCTTTTATCTTTTTACTTATAACTAAAATTAATCTTACTATTTAGGTATGTAGCTCAGGCAGTGGGGCAACTGGTTTTTAGAGTAACATTTAGATGATTATGGTTGTTAGTAAAGACATTAACTTAGAACTAAGGGGTTTTTAAATAACTATGTCTGAACTTTGACAGCTTATTGCGCTGTCATTTCAGGTGGTAACGCTGTTATTCTTTGACGTTTGTGTTCTCTCATAGTCGCCATTTTACCATGAAGCGCTACACCATTCAAC
The DNA here is from genome assembly GCA_009867245.2 of Adranes taylori. NCBI lineage: Eukaryota > Metazoa > Arthropoda > Insecta > Coleoptera > Staphylinidae > Adranes > Adranes taylori. Next base: position 7,748 of record WYDF02225982.1, read on the forward strand.
AACGCGTCAAAATTGTTGAAAATCATTATAAAAATTCGTGTTCTATTTTCCGCGAGCTACAAAATATTTACGTCCGAAATTATCGTCCAACCGAGCGAACAATTCAACGAATTACCGCGAAATTACAGCAAAGAGGTTCGGTTACTGATTGAGCAGTTCCTGTACGACGCCGAAACGAATTTGCAACTTGGCGAATTTTGTGAAAAGACGTGGGCATGCATCCGTATAAGATCCAATTAACACAAGAACTGAAGCTCCAAGACCACCAAGCTCGACGCAGGTTCGCTGATTGGACTCTGAAGCAGTTAAGAACGGATTCCAATTTTGACCAAAAAATCATCTTTAGTTATGAAGCACGTTTCTGGTTAAACCGCTTCGTGAACAAACAAAATTGCCGCATTTGGAGAGACAATAATCCACAGCAATATAGAGACTCCACATTGCATCCGGAGAAACTTACATTTGTGTGGATTTTGGTCAGGCGGTGTCATCGGGCCATACATCTTCCGAAACGATAATGGTCAGACGGTGTGTCAATGATAACATTTTGTGGCCTCAATTGGTTAGACTTGAACGAAATGTGGTTCCAACAAGACGGCGTAACGTGTCACACGTCGTACGTTACATTAGAGTTCTGGCAAAAAAGTTACCAGAACGCGATGTTTCCAGAAGAGGCGATGTGGAATGCTTGCCAATATTGTACAATTTAACGCCCTTAGACTTTTTTTTCTTTGGGGCTACGTTAAGTCGCTGATTTATGGCAACAAACCAACAACAATTGACCAACTGGAGAACGAAGCCCGGAAGCCATTTGAATGATATCATTCTTAAAACATAATGGTATTGATTGTTGAGGAAGATTATTGTAGTATCGCATTATGTAATATCCAGTTGTGGATTTACCTCTATTGGTTCTCAAACTGGTTGTGTTAGTTCTTATATGCTTAAGCTATCCCTAATATTTTATTAGGGATAGCGTTAAGTGTTGTGTTGGTGTTGGTGCTCCCTGACGAACTATACTAGTAAACCATAGAAAGGCTATTATATAGTCAAAATCTGGCGCCGCTGTCCGCTATGACAGTTGAGGTCAACATTCAAATATTTTACTAGGTACGAGTATATTTGTTTTATAATCATATCATTAAAACTAATTATAGTCATATTAAGATTGTAAATTAAATTTTTCATCAAAATAAATAAAGTATTTTGATATAATTAATAGCTTTAGAGACAGATTTTTGATATATCAAGTTTTTTTCGTACTATACATATATTAGTGTTTTACTAATAGAATGAAGAAGGGTATTTATTATAAAGAGGTAAAATGAAAGCACAATATATTTTTTAAAATATATCTAAATCAATGTAATATAAGTTAACAGGTTTATATTTTTACTGGTCTTGAAAAATTATTGTTTTTGTAACTTTCTAGTACAAAGAAGTGCACATATGCTGTAAACGTATCTGAATATATTTTTTTGTAAAACAAGTTTTATTAAATACACATAATGGTTTACATGCTCACCATATAATTCAGTAAACAAATGGTCATGTTCATGAATTATTTGTAAAACACAAATCTGTTTAAATATCTTAGTTTCTAATAATAAACATATATTTCTCTTGCAATTTAAAATGTCTTATAGCTTACAATAACTGTCTGAGCTATTTTTAACATTTTTTCCATGTTATAAGGTGTAATAATTAGGGAATGATGTACATCTCTTATTGTAATCCGAGGATATGTTTTCCAGTTTCTAAAAGTAATATGCATTGATGATATTTTAGTTTTTTTTTTAATATATCACGAACCACATTACCAGCAACGTACTCTACAACGATAAACTTCAAGAATAAACTTTTTTCAAGGATAAACTTTTTTCACGGCAGTGTCTTGCAAAATCTACTTCCTAGGATGTATTTGTATCTTTTGAAGGGACATTCGCATTTGTCGAGGGTTTAGTTTGAGTTAACAAACATTTTCTATTCGCTGATCTGAATTGCAAAGCACTTGGATTGTTAGTGCTTGTACGTACATTTCCAATGCTGGCAAAAAATAATTCTAACTGATCAGGACTAAAACGTCTTGACAATAAAAACGGTTATGAAGAATTAACACTCCATACTAAATCATATACAATACAACTTATAAACATTAAATCAATAATCAAACCTAAAATTGTCTTTGTGAGTAAATAATTATCTGCCCATTAACTAATGTTATTTGTTTTTAATAATCTATCCGATATTGTATCTGTTTTAAGATTCATGCTTTTATATTTTATCCTATAGAAGATGTTAAGCTAAATGCTAGAGATTCATTAAGTGAGGGTTAGTATTAAAAAGATGATGAGGTTTAATATTAAAGTTCTTAATAATAATACTTTCATTTCGATTGATGAAAGGAATAAAACACCAATTGTGCAGTCCCACTTGGGTTCTCAGTTTCATCTACCTGTAAGAAAGAACTCTGTAACTGAACTAAATGTAACATTTAATGACAATTTTAAAATAGCTTAATCAGTCCAGGTAATGGTGTAGCGAACATAGTCGCTAGGCTATGGGTGCACTACGAAAACAAGGAACCGAGGGAACAGCTTTACCTAAGGCTAGAAATACGTATCTACCCTACCTGGCTTTTAGTGTTACATATCATCAATAGGTGCTTTTGAGATCGGTGCATCTAATTATTAAAATTTTATTATAAAAAATTTGATGATTATCAATAAACACAACACTGAATTATGTATTATTAGAAATATGTACTTACCAGTCACTGAATTTGACACTACTCTGTTTAAAGTACGTGTCTCATAAGCATTGATAATTTTCAAAACAACACAGCGACGCAAAAAGAATGAATTGAAATAACTTGTCATTGATTTGTGCTAATGCTTTATTCAATTATACTAAGATGCTATGAACGTTAGGATAACAGCTTCTTGTGTAAAGTCATATTTGTAATATTAACAATCATTGGTATCGATAAGGCACTTATTACGGGTTACGATTAAAGAATATATCTGGATAATTCCGTATTTATATTGCAATATATTGCCATGAGTATACTATTTGGTTAGGGTTATTTTATTGAAGGATTATCGATTTAGCATTATTGTTACAATAACGTTAAATCTACAACTATTCAATTTCTTTTCCTGTGTAGTGAATTAACGATTATCAAGTATTGTAGTAATGCAAATCGAAACCAATAGCAAAATAAAGAAGAAAATCAATGCAGAAGTTCATTTTTTCTTTAAACTATTAAGTTTGCAAACCCCAATTATGGATTAGCAAATACCAATATTCTTATTTTAATTATACATCCATCAACACATAAAAATTATATTATTTGTAGAATAGATATATAGTATGTAATGAAAAAAATAACTTACTGGGGATACAATAAATCAATTTCATTCTTAGTATGTAATATGACTGTTCCACCAAGATTGAACACTAAAATATGACAAAAATTTTAATATAGTACAATTTTATTAGATATTTTTTATTTCAAAGTAAAACGAAAACGTAAAACGATACCGGACAATATGAAACTAGAATGAAAACCATTAATCCAATGGAATGGCAGACGATACACGACTACAAGCAAGTGAAATCAAACTATTCCGCTGCCCGCTCCCTCAGAGCACCACACGGTTGGCAACAAGGAATCAAGAAAGTGCAAACCAAAGCAAAGACCTCATAGAAGCGACCCAAGGAGAGAATTAGCATGTTATCGGCATATAATACATAGCCCCCAACAAAATCGACAAAGGCAAAAAAACTAGCTATTAATAAATAATCATCAGCCAATTAGTTCAAAAGCCACCAAACAAATTAAATGAATATCGATAATTAAATAACAGGAACTGAGAAAGTACAAAAATAATTTAAACGCACAAAAGTATGCAATAAACTCGCATTGAATGTTTGAGCCGTCGAGAGAGAGCCATCGACTACTACAGCTAAGCAAACAACGTTTACTTTCTTTGTGTACGTACATAGGGGGAGGGGAGAGAAAGTTAAAGCCGACTGCAGACAGATACACAACATTCGCAATACATTGCAGCTCAAGGTAAAAGAGGGAGTCAAAGTCAACTGCAGCGAACTACACAACAACGTCTGCATTGTCTTGTGTTAGAGAGGGTGAGCAGAAAAAGTGAGCTGGAAAACACATAGCGTCGCATTCCGCTGACCTTCCTTAATTCTGCTGTTTTTGTTCTAAGTAGATGATTTCACATTGTAAGTGTTCATTAAATGTAGAATATGAAAAAAAATGATACATATTAAGGGAGAAAGATATGTTTTGTTCTTTTTTATGGCGCCTTGCTCTTCTTGCGCAATTTTTTTTTTGTTATAGAATTTTGCTTCTAGCAATCTACTATTTCAAGCAAACAACTTAATGAGGTTGTTGAACTCCACGTTCATTGCCACGGTCAGTACATAAAATTTTACGATATTCGATTTCGAACAAATAACTTTAATGAGTTTATTGAACTTTGGGTGGCCTCGTCTGGTTGAGATTTCGATGCTAGCGTATTTTTGGAAAACGACTTTTAATGAGTTTAAAGAACTTTGAAGGCGTTACCTTCGGCTTACCAGATTTTTCTATTGTTATAACACTTTCCACATAAAAACTGTCGCAACCGTTCCCTTTATTGGTGGTTGTCCACAGAAGAAGCGGGTTGCAGCTCGCTATTCGGTTACACGTTAAATCCAATTGAAGAGCTCCCTATTATAGAAGCATAGAATCCAATAATCTTGGCTTGGATATTACGATATTGCTCCTTAAAATTTTTAACATCTAAAAGAATGCTTCCTATTCGAGAAAAATTCTCCCTTCTTAAAGATTTTAGCAGACATATCGACAAAGGCTTAGTTACCGCCTCCAATGTTAAGAACTGCCGTCGGCGAAGCCGGATACCAAAAATCTTTAATTTAATATAAAAAGCTATGCTCAGGCCAGTTTCAGAAGACGCATTTTGGGTCTTGTTTCTGTTAGATCATGAATGGGTAACTTTCGTGAGTTATATTTCGCATTCCTGAATTTGTTTGGCCGGTAATTAAGCGCCACTAACAAAATCGTTTATTTATGCTTCGAATTAAATTAAATTAAATTCATCCCGTCAGAATAAACTTCTCACAACAAGAAAAATCAGATAAACAAGTCGTACACACTCCTAAATATTTCAGCAGTAATCTTTAGATCCATTAATATTTAATTCTTAATTCTCTATTTGTCACTCATTTTATAATCCTCTCCATGTATCTACGACATTGATGAGAAAGCGAGGAGAACGCCAGCAGAATAAGAGGAAAGCTTAACGTAAGGCTTACTTGGACTATAGTGACAGCACGCCCGAGAGACCAATCAAACAACGTTGTCCGAGAAGACCACGATACTTGGTCAACGCCGAACGGTCCGTGCCAGAGCCATCATCGAATCCTCCGCCGAGCCAAACCGACGATCCGTGGACTCCACCAGAATCGTCACTACCTCTGACAGCACCCGGAGACGTCTCGTTACCACACCGACACCAAGAAAAAGATGGTTATATCCAGTCAAACCAGAAGAACATCACCGTCGTCTCTTTCGGGGCATTTTCGGCGACAGTGATTAGCGTCAACGCGCTTCTCACTTTTCTTCAGACGTCGCAACATCACCAGCTTCAAATCCATCTCCAAAGCGAGCAATTCTTTTTGCGTTCAATCACTCAGAAGATCATGAATAAAAAAATTTTTTTGTATTATAATTAGAATGAAACAGAAAAATGACAGTCAAAAATAAAGAGAGCTGATTAGAGTCACTAATGAATTATAAATATTAGAAACAATAAAACCCAGGTTAAACAAGTTCATACACAAAAAAACTTAACGTTGGTCTTCCACGAAATCTGTTGTTTTGTATTGCACTCCTATTCACCTACATATATACAATTATTGAGCATAACGATATAATGGGCCGGATTTGATAAATCAGCCCAATTTGAAAGAACATTAAATAAATCAAGCCGTATTGCACGCGCAATATGTTATAGAAAAATATAGTCCATCAGACTAAACTTGTATATCTTTAAACCAGTATAAGCTAAAACAAGCATTCCATCCAAGTGATGTAGATACGACAAAAGAGGTGAATCATACGTCTCGACATGTATACAACCTAGCGAAAAGGGAGATGCAATGCAGAAGCACATATCGGTAAACTGACAATCACGCAGATGACAGAGCCGAGCGTTGCACATCCAGGAGAGGAATGCAGTAACCCGCCGGAATTCACACCATTTTGCAGATAGGCGTGTCAGGCACAAAAAGTTTCATCAAGAATTGTGGAACTAGATTCAACATGGTTTCGTTGGAGACGAGCTATGCGTACAATTGGATCCAGTTGTTTTGAGAGCGTCAATATGTTCAAACAAGATTGAACAAGGAAAATATCACAAAAATTTTAATATCGTACAATTTTATTACATATTTTTGTTTTCTATTAATAACGTTTTTTTTTTATATTAAAATTATTTAAATTCCCTTTAAATTTACCGAATGTTCTCTAAATATTTTCATTATTAATTCAAATGCATTACCACTACAAATTGTTATAATTTTAAAAGATAAGCAAAACAACAATATTATTATGACATGTGTATGGTATTAAATTTGATTATTTTTCACAAAGGTATTTTAAGGATCAATCCCTCATACTCCAAGCTACTTTCTCTTAAGAGATTGTACTGAATACATTTCATAATATCTAAAAATCATTAAAAGATTAGTGGAATATCTAGAGGATACGAGCTAGAGGATCCTTACACTCCCAGATATTTTGTAAAACAACTTTAACATCTATTAGTGGAATGTCTAGAGCAGGGATTCCCAAACTTATTTTATTGGGACCCCTTATGGGTAGTTAAAAAATTATAAATATAAACTTATTTAGTTATAGTGTTCAGAAAATATGTAAATTATTTTATTATTTTGTTTTTTTTTTATCTTTATCTTAAGTTCGCTGTGTATATTCAAACAACAATTGATATCAAATGAAAAAATGAATATCTAAAAACCATTATGTTTCGCTGACCCCTAATTGTTGTCCTTGGACCACACTTTAGGAAGCTCTGGTCTAGAGAATACGGGCTATGTCCTTATATTTCCGGATATTTTACTCAATGGAATTAACATTCTAAAGAACTTAAATGTTAAATGTAATATTTATATACTTATTACTTGTATTCCCAAGTAATACAGAAGCCATCTTAACAGTCTAACAGAATCAAGTAGTAAGTTCAGAAAGCAGATGAAATTAATATTGTAATACCTCAAGATTTATGACGAGATAATAATATATTAAATTTATTATAATTCATCAACATAATATTAGATAATAACAAATCAATCATAACTGTGTATGTTAATGCAGGAAAATACGATTATTATTAGTAAATCGAAATATTATTTAAAAACAAGTAGAAGCAATGCACGCGAAGGTTATTTCAATGTCATGTATTATTATTTTATTAAACATCTACTTATATTGCAATTTAATACATTTAATTAAATTGAAGTTAATGTAAACAAACTTTGTGTGCAAATGGTACACACCAAAACATATATCAATTCATTAACTAAATAACGTATTGTAAATAACCTTAGGTACAGTATATAAAAAAACTGATTAGATTTAATAAATAGAGATTATCAACTATGCGTTTTACTCCAAACCACGTCGATCTAGCGATACTCCACATTAATTAGATGGAGTTCTAGTTACTAGCCAACAAATGAGTAAAATTACAATTACCCTTTTGTTCAATTCTTATTATTTTATTTAGAAAATCATCTATATATGACACATTAGCATAATTATTAAGATTTCAATGTTTTTTTATTATGAATAATTTCCTTCTAAAATGTTTTTGATTTAAAAATTTTATATTTCACTAAAACGGGCGTGGTCGGTGTAGTCGACTACCATTTTATTAAAGAATGAAAAATATTTGTATAGTCAGAAAGAGCAGATTTGAAAAAAAAGTATATTTCACTATAAATATATTTTTCGTTTATTAATTTGCTATATTTTTTTAATACGTGAACTTAATTGCTTTTACATTTAACACACATGTTTTGTTTTCTTTTGTTAATTTTGTACATATGCCATTAGAGTTGTTGAGAATAAACGAGTTATTTTTTAGCGTTATTATTAAGCACCTCGCGTCTTATTTTTGCATAATTTTAATCTCCACGAGTTCCTGGAATGAATTTTAATAGATTCCGTAGTACTCTATATTATTAAATTTTTTATTAAATATTTCATGTGATTAAGAGCACTATTGGAAAATTAATACTAGCTCTAATGCAAGTTTAATTCTTATTTTATTGTTTAATTGTTTTATTACTATATTCGATAGATGTTTGAACTATATTTCTCAATTGTTCAATGACAAATGGATTTTAAGTTTGCGAATTTTTTATTAAGAATAAATAGAAAGCGTGAAAAATAATTTTTCAGACGACGCCCTCAGACGAACGCAAATTTTAAATGGAACTGCCAGACTAATAATAAAGTTATCCAGCTTTATAAATTATACCTCAGTTACATGCCTAGTGACTCTTTTGATGTAAGTCGCTTTATTTTACCAAATAAAAAGCAAAAATTTACATAGATATTACACCGACTCCAGATTGTAAAAACTCAGTTAAGCGTTCAAATTTATATCTTGTATGTTAATCGTCCGTGAAACTTACTTTAGGTATGCAAATTTATCTTGTTTTAAAGACACTTCTACCTTTCTGTTTTGTTCTTATTTTTAAAATTTAAATTATTTTAAAGTTGATATTAATTATTTTATTAAATCTTTTAATTAACTGTTTATTCTAAAATGAATAAACAGTTATTATTTAATTTTATAAACCAATAAACTTTTGCAATTTCATATATGTTTTTCGGTAGATCTATAATTTGGGTAAATGCTACTTTAACACATTTTTCTTCTATTTTTTTTAGTTCAACACAACTTACAAAATTTGTAACTTTCATAAGCTACAAGCTGGTTTATTATATAATGTGCAAACTAAAAGCTGAACGTTTAATCAGTTCAGATACTTAATTAACTCAATTGTACGCAATTGACTTATGTTAAGATTCAACATGAATTTTCGCAACCAAAATAGTACGTTGCACGTCTTTGCATTTAATATTTTACGTCTTTAGTGATATTAATGAGAAGCTGAAAGTTATAAGTTGGAATATTTAGTAGTTAAAGAACAAAATTAAAATCAAAGGATTCCTAGAGTATTTTAAGGGATTTGATATTGTTGGGTTAGTCGAAATGTGGGTAGAAGCGAGAAAGTTTGAAGAGGTGAGAAAGAAATTGCCAAAAGAATACAATTGGAAATACCAGGAAGTAAACAGAAAATACGAAAGGAAGGGTAAGTGGGGGAATTATTACGGGGATGAGAATAGGTTTCTGAACAGGTAGTTGTATAGATAAGAAATGCGAGGAAGCGTGCTTCATGAAGTTGATGGGAAAAATGCATGATTGAATTTGTATATTTGAATAAAAACTTGGAGGACTTCATGAACAAAATAAGTGGGAGGTTAATAGAAAAGGAAGAGGAAGTAGACTTATTAATTATATAAGAGGACTGGAATGCGAGAATAAGAGAGATGAGATGTCGATATGTAGGTAATGATGATGAGTGTGGTGAAATAAAATCAAAAGACAAAGTTGTGGATACTGTGGAGGTTGTGGACACTCAACAAAAAACAAAGTTGAGTGTTAAGTCTTTGTTCGTTGTACTTAATATTTCGATTGTTGAAATGGTTAAATACTTACTTTACCCACTACTAATTTAGGATGTTTTAATCCCAATAACAATAATTTATAATAATTAAAAATATTAATTACCAATATCATCTAAAACAAGTGTAATGCTGGCTGCATTCATAAATAAATATTTCATAAGACGAATTTTCATTTCAACAAACAGCTGGCTGGTGACTTAATAAATCGTGTATTTCAAAAAGTATTGCGACAGTGACGCTCCTAATGAAGAAGGTGCTGATAATCCATTATAATAATGGGTAAAATGGTTCCGTACATCTTGGACTAGGCGCTTTTTGTGACATGTTGTAATTATAAATTGTTCCTTGTTGGTATTACGTACCTATTACGTACCATCTTCTAATATGTTCATTAACTTCAGTCTCCATGGCTGTACTCATGACAACATATTATGCTGTGCGTCAAACTCACAAGAAATATACGATTTCAACTTGGGGTAATTCATCGAAAATTTTGGGTATTTGCAGACTGCAGAGACATGTAATCCGAATCATTGCGGGTGTGCACTACAAGCAGGATTGTAAACATTCATTTAAGGAGCTGGGTATTCTTACTCTACTTTCTTTCTGTATTTGTGAAGCAATTCTCTACATCAGAAGCAGGCGAACAGAATTTGAAACTGAAGCCCATGAATATCCTACACGATCTAGATTAGTATTAAAGCCTCCACATGTTTACTTAAATAAGTTAGAAAGAAGTTGTTTTATGGGCCTGCGCATAACTTGCTTAATAGCTTCAAATCTATGTGGGATAAAAGCTTCAAAAATATAATTATTTTTAATTAATAATCCCTTTGTTCTCTTAATGAATGTTGTGATTTTCAGTTTGCCTGGTTGTGTGCCAAAAATTATATGGTATTATACATATTCATTATTAATAGATCCAGGTTAATATACATACTTGTATTTTATGTAGTTTCTGTTTGTTATGTCATTTTAGTTTATATACTTTAAAGTGACTATTAATTTCTTGTTGGCGAATTAAATTTAAGAACATACTGTGATTTATACACCTTTTTATTATATTTATACCTTACTACTAGTTTACTACCATATTTTTACATGTGTGTATGCATAATAATTTTTTTTTCTTCAACATACTCAACCATATCAAATTACATGACATAATTAAATTTCATTTTTTCTTTTTAGAGCCAAATTTTGTCGGTTCTTTCGATATTGGAGAATATGTGTTTTTCTTTTTCCGAGAGACAGCAGTCGAATACATCAACTGCGGAAAGTCTGTCTACTCAAGAGTAGCAAGAGTTTGCAAACGTGACACAGGCGGCAAAAATATACTAGCACAGAATTGGGTAACTTACTTGAAAGCCAGATTAAACTGTTCAATACCTGGTGAATTTCCGTTTTACTTCAACGAAATACGTAAGTAGTAATTGTTTTATTTACTCAATCATGATTATCGACGATATTGAGTAATTATTGTTCTATTTATAAGCAGTTGTAAATACTTTGTGACAGACACTCGCTCGCGGACCTGCTGACAGAGAGTCCTAGCGATTGTCACCGATGGCGCAAACAAATATCTTATTTCCTACAGAATATAACAGCCTTCGGAAATATGTGTTTTCGGGCGCCAGATTAGTTTAAAGTGATACCGCATCCTGGAAATGATCTTGTTATTCCTCAGATTATCAGTGGCTTACTGAGGGCACGAATAGCTTCGAGTTTTGCCAGTAATCAGTTCTCGTTCTGGTTGGCAGCTGAAAAAGATTCTAACTGCTAATTAATGAAACAGCATTAATGATTAAATAAAATAAGGTCCATTGGTCTTCTAGATAATCCAAACAGAGAAAGAAATATATATACATATACAGAATTAAATTTCAATGATAAACAAAAGACTCAATGAAAAATTAAATCAATGACGCTATAATGGCGGTTAGCAAATAAGCAATAGTGATTCTATCAAAAGGATATTTAAGCAGTGCAAACAAAATAGTACAAATGTATAATAATAATTACATAACAAAAATAAAGTGGTGCACTCAATTCAAAAAAATGATAAAATAATAAAGCAGCAGTAATACGGAAAGCATGTACGCATACAATCTGGAGGGCGGTGGTAAATTTCAATGCACGATATGTATAGAGGACAAGGTAGGAGTCTTAGGAGATAACTATAGGCCACCATAATACCCCGTGAACGCAGGTGCTATGTTTGCTGAGTGACTAAAACTAACCCCGTGAACGCAAGTTATTCACTCGAGATTCATTCAATATTGCAATAGATTGAAAATTGTTTAAGAACGTGGATAAAAGATAAAAGATTGTACTTGGATAAAAAGATTGAATGAACTTAAAAAATACTATACTTCGGGTAAATAGTAAAATTTATCTCTTATAGCATCAGGCGTAAATTGACTACGAGATTATCTTATTTCTAATGTGTATACGAGGTCCACCACGTGCTATATTTTGAGATACCAATAAAGTTAAAGCTGACAACACCGCATTTCTAAAATCAACGATCCTTTACTAGCAGGTTTCGCCTGTCAGTTGATTCACGTGTTTCAGATAGTAAACGTGACACCAAGTTGGTTTAAATGAACAACAATGCATCGAACGACTTCAACTGGCATTTGGTATTGATAATCCTTCTCGAGCAACTGTATTCCGGTGGTACAGAAAATTTAAAAGAGGTAGAACTTCTCTTGTTGATGAGAATCGTCCCGGAAGGCCTTGTTCTTCAGCTACTGCTGAAAACGTTGAAAGGGTAAATCGTTTAATCGACGCAGATCCGCGATGCACTTATCAAACAATTGAGATAACGTCTGGTGTTAAATCCGCAACGGTAAATATAATTTTACACGAACACCTTCATTTAAAAAAAAATGTTTCACGTGTTGGGTGCCACATAAGCTCATTGACTTCCAAAGCGTATTGTATCGTATTGTTTCTAAAATAGAAACGTACATTCCATTTTACGATCTTCCCACTCGTCAGGAGAGCCGTGTGTGGGTCAATGAAGATGCACCAACAGCAACAATGGCTAAAAAACACTGATTTATGAAGAAAGTGATGTACGCAGTTCTCTTTCGTAGCATAGGTTTGATGAAAGCAATTTAGCTGAAAATCAACGAACAGGTACAGTAAACTGGTACATCGCAAAATGTTTACCTGCAGTTCTTGAGGCAGCCAATATTCGGGACTTAATGTTACACCAGGACAATGTATCCGTACATACTGCACAACAGACAGTTCAATTTTTACGAGAAAATAAAGTCAAACTCAACGAACATCCCACCTTATTCGCCTGATTTGGCAATGTGCGGCTTTTGGTTGTTTTTTAATTTGAAAAAACATTTACGTGGTCGACATTTCTCGATGAAAGCAGAGATTGACGGTGCTATTAATCAATATTTTGTGAGCATTCCGAAAACTGAGTGGCTGCAAGCTTTGTGCAAACTTGTGGAAAATTCGACTATAAAAGTGTATTGATGCTAGTGGGGAATACTTTGAACATACATTTAAAAAACATTCTAAACAGACTCTTAG
>WYDF02226093.1:0-21103 GCA_009867245.2 Adranes taylori
AATATCCGACTCGACGTGACGAAGAAAACAACCCAATAGCGTACCAAAATCTTCGATCTGATTGGAAAGCCAGACACCACCGTAGCAAACTGCCTCGCAGACACTTCCCACATCCGCCAGCTCGAATAATTCAAACCATGCAGGAACCTCCTGAGGATCTCGAAGATATCCTTGAATTAATCCCACTGTCCCTAAGATTATCCCTACGCCGTTATTGTAAAAAAAAAATAAAAAAATAATACAAATTTAAATAAAAAAAAACAAAATATAAACAAAAACAAAAAAAAGACAAAACCAATCATTGTTACACAACAACCTTAATTTCTATTTCAAGTCAACTAACACCGACTTGCGCAGCCAAGCAAGGACATTAAAATACAAGACCACCAGCAAATCAGCTAACCCCAGTAAACCAAACTCCATCGTCAGTTGACCATGCTATGGCCAAGGTATTGCAGGTTCCTTGGCTATGAAGTGAATGCTATAGCTTATATCTTATCTGCAAGCTATCAGCTTAGCATAATTTCTAAAAATATTCTACTCAATACCAGTTCCAGGCTGAAGATGATGATAAATCCTAAATCCTCATTCAAACAAACTCTCAATCTCCCAACAATATACAATCTCAACAGGGACTGGTTTTCTAGTTAGGGTAAAAAGTAAAAATCCCACACTGTTGGAGGTACGGGCAGCCTTCGCCTTTTGAAGGTTTCTCCACTTTCTAAGTAAAAAAACGTTTATAAAATCATTCAACGCGAAACCGTGCCCCCATTCAGTATTATACAAACTTTCGAACTATAAGCATCGGTATACAAGTATACATAAAATGTTTACATGAAGGTATAAGTATTTGACCTGATTCGAACGAAAAAACCATGTCAATAATAATATCGCTTGCTACGTAAACATACAGTATTTTACTTGGCGTCCAGGGGAAAAGTCCAGTATTTTTATAAAACCGAAAACAAATGGCGATGATTAATATTGGTTTAAAGCCCGTGATGTAGCTACGTTTTGGGGTATAAAAGAACGAACCCAAAAGAACGGTTCGTTCTTTTAAAGAACGGTATAAAAGAACGTTTTGGGGTATAAAAGAACGAACCCAACAGTAAGACTACAAGTTTTATCTAACTGGAAGTCTAATTGGAATCAACTAAAAGTACCTTACAATTTAGCGGACCTTGCGACACCAAGTATTGTCAAGATAATATGATTTTTATATCCGAGCTGGGTCTCTACGCGCTAATTAGATGATCTAAAAAGATAGAAGTGGTTGAATTTACTGGATGGATATTCGGAGATGTTTTACCATCGCTTAGTAAGACTGGGCGATAGTCCGTACCAGAGAATGAACTTGAAGATCTTAAAACGAAACTAATGATTAGCGATAATGAAAATTATGAATTAATCAATCAATTAGCTATTACTAATTGATGGCTAATGCTAGTGCTAATTAATAACGACAATGATGAACAGAGTAACCAACTAGTCTATGCAAAGTATCCCTACGCCGTTATTATAAAAAAACGAAAAGTCAAAAAAAAATTGGATCGTCAAGTTAAACAACCACCTTGCGATAACGAATCAGGAAATAAAGGCTTTGACTATCGGCTAGCAGATATCGCGTAAGACGTACTTGCGAAACAAACCGATTCAAAATTACTGCACGAATTGCTGATTTATTCATCAAAATGAAAAATTCATTTTCACACGATCTCTGCGTCAAAACGTTAAACAGTGGTGAAGCGTCTCCTTTAGAAATATCCGAGTTTTCAATCAATATATCGACAAACCAGTATACCTAATGTAATTAATGTGTTAAATTGCGTAAAAGAACAGTTTATACATGGAAAAGTATCCGTTTTGCAGTGGAAGATAATACTATAACTATAGCAAACATGAGAACGTCAAAGAATTTACACAAAATTGAATTCTAAATATATTGTAAATATAGTATCGTTTCATTGTAAGTTACTGTTATTAATGATAAATAAAATTGTTCGGCTTTGGACAACAATGTATTTTATTAACTCAATTTTGACATTTCATTGCCGACGTTTCGGTTTCTAGGTTTTGATGCCGTCGTCAGGACTTCAATGTGCAGATGAGATAATGAATGTATTGTACACAAAATGTAGTCATAACCATCCATGGAGTAGATAAACATGTTTACTATAATAAATAACACCCTTTCCATTATCTGAGAAACAGTTCTTTTTCATATTTCATCATTTTTTCGTTCATGTCTCATTATATTCACCATGTCGTCGTGGATTATGCTTCTCAGTTTTCAGTTTAATATTTAAAATAATAAATCTGTAAAAGATTTTCTTGGTCAACAACGAAATTTTGTACAATGTATACACACATTTAATTTCACAGAAGAAATGTTCGTATTATTAGTATTATTTCAAACATGTTTGTCTACTGCTTACAGTTAAATCATGCATGGTTATGAGTACACATGTTTTGTACATTTCATTCATTAACTCATCTGCACATTGATGTGCTGATGATGATTCCGAAAACTACAAACCGAAATGTCGACAAGAAAATGTAAAAATTTTGTTAATAAAATACACTGTTGTATAAAGTCGAAGAATTTTATTTATCATTCGTAACTACGTTGGATGTGAATACCACAATAATGTTATTGTTATTATTGTTCATCAATATATTTGTATTTACTTTATCTTTTCCTATTAACAGTTAATTTTCTATCTATATTACTCTTCGTTTACCATCTGTCCAAGGTCCCATAAGAATTAGCGAACATTGCTCCATATATTGTATACCTATGTCTAGATTCATCTACCATCTGCTCAAGGTCCCCTAAGAATTAGCGTACCTGGCTCCGTACTTCTATTGTATATCTATTCGTCTACAATCTGCTCAAGCTCCCCTAAAAATTTGCGTACTTTGCTCCATACATACACTATACACCTATATTTTTGTTATACATTTTCCATTTACTGAAGTAGCTATTCTAGAGCTGTTTGTAGTCTACCATCTGCTCAACGTCTCTCTTTAGCACATTGTACATCTACATATAGTTTCGTCTACCATCTACACAAAGTTCCCTAAAAGTTAGCGTACCTTGCTCCATACATACTTTCTACATCTTACAGTGAAAAAATAAAACTAAAAGATCTTATTAAGTTCTATAGTTTTGAATCATAAATTGTTATAATACATGGTAGAATACATAAAGGGTTACAATACATCATTCAGTTTAGATTTTAAGTTTAATCAAATCCTTCACGAGCCGTTTGGTTGTTGAATATTCATCCAGTTTGTTGTTGTACATCTTTACATTCCACAATAAATCTTTCAGTTCCAGCTTTTAGGTATCGTTTGTACAGTAATTCCTTCACTTGCTGCTGTTTGAGCATTAATTGCATTTTGGATCTGTATATCTACTATCACCTTAGCACGATTTCTAATAACCACGTCGAGCTATGTATAATTAAAACTTTTGATCCGCTTTGTATAACGGCAAGAGATTATGTTAGTTGTACATATATTTTGCTGTTTGAGGTTATGTTTCGGTATAATATGGCGCAATAGCAGTAAATATTATGCAAAATAACCTAAATATTGCGAAATCCAAAATGTCCACCGGCCCAGATGAACAGATGGTAACTAGATTTGTAACCAGATTTAAATAAAAGTAACTAGATTTGAAAAAGTAAGAACAAAGTATACCAGACTCGAACAAAATTTTTGAATATATACAAAATGCATCATTTAAAGTTTGGTGAAAGTTGACAGCTGGGAAACCTTAAAATATCCCATGTGCTGGATTAGAAGTATATGCTACGTACAGTATATGTTGAAGTTAATAGATGCTATATATAGGAGATGTTCAAAAATCTGGGGCCTGCAAAACGTCAGTGTCTCCTCGACCTATGAATTTTAAAAAGATGTGGTAGTAAGACCAGATTTGAAACTAGAGGTGGATACAAACTTTCTAGCATATCTTAGCGCAAAGAAGCATATCTTCCATACAGTAAATGTGCTTAATACTAACAAAACTAAAAAAATTATATTTTTTGAATGCGAAAATGGAAACTGGTAGGGGGCGCCATGAGCACAATATTACATCAGTTTTTGCTATTTTCTTCCGTTTATAGTTTTTGCTAATTACATCCGCTAAAAAAATAATTGTGTGAAAAGGCACAAAAAATGCGCAATCCCTTTCATGCAGATTTCTAGGTCGTTGTTTGTAGTTATGGTGTTTAACATTCTGCAAGAGGTACAATTGCTATAATGATCTATGTTTTATTTGTTACAATAACCGACATTGACTGGACTAAATTAATGAACCTTGGTTGAATAATACGTGGATGAAGGTCGATCCCAGCATTGACAGATGTAGAACATTATCGATGCGCTGTTATGGTAGGATTTTCGTAGATATGCGCGCAGGTGTAGAGATGCATTGAAAAGTTATGGTAAGACGCTTTTTGTTGATGGATAATGATGTTGTGGATATTGACTACTAATTTGCGTTCACGGAATGAATTTGACCTTTGCCAAAGTAGTTAAACTGGCGTCGGTGATGTCTTTGTACTCTCGAATGGTCGGTGCTTTCTAGGTAACGTCTTCTTCTCGTGTAACCCACCATATATGGCATCGATGTCAAGGATAATGGGAAAATAGGATGACAATAAGAGTTGAAGCAAGTGATAATAATTTGTGAATTGAAAGATTCAGCAGAGGATATGTCGTCGGTTACTTAACCTTTCTGTTTTATTTTGTAGAAGTTGAATTTTATTTTTATATAATTTTAATTTAATTTTTTTTATTCGCAGATATTATGTGTTGATTGAATATTTAAAAATTTACTATCGCGCTTTAGGATCAGATCAATTTATGGCTGCAATAGTTCTATCTGACCAAAAGAAAATTGATTAAGTCTGATTTCAGAATTAAAGCTTTGAACTAGCGCGATTGGGTTCTCGCAGCACATTCAAAGACAACAACTCATAATTGCGCCTGCTGCTCTTTTTACCTATGCCGATGACTTTGGATGGCGTCTGTTGCAAAAACGGCGAAATTAAAAAAGAAACCTCTGCTACAAATTTTTTAGGAAGGTCATACTTCTGACTAATTAAAAGTGTCTTCCTGATACGTTAAGAAAATTTAAGGAATATTTTGTTGACGTTTATCTAGTGAAATGCAAATAGAGGTAATTTCCACTGTTTGCAGGTAGTGGTAATTTGAAAGTAGTGGTAATAGAAGTAGTGGTATTTCGCTGATCCGATCCACTATGGTGGGTCGCATCAGCGGTAGTAATAGGAGCTTGATGTGGTCAAAATCTCAAAGTATCGCATAGAAAACGCTTTCTGTTCAAATGTGTGCATTTATAGTTCAATCAGATTTGTTGAAAGCCAAAAGGGTCAAAACTTAATCGTCATTGCGAAAATGTGGAGGGTGAAATATTTAATGTAATTCTTGTTGAAACAACTATTCAACAACAAAGAAAAGCGTTAAAACCTGTTTTTTCAGTAAAAAAACTTGCCATCGTAAAAGAAATACGTAAATCTTTAATCTTAAAATATATAACAATGCACCTGCATTTATGTCAAAGCATAACTCTCGATGTCAAATTTAACATAAATACCAGGAAATGTCGGCTTTGATGCGACATATGTCGCCTTATTTCTCGTTTCGGCGACTTTTTTGATGCTTTACTATTAAAGATATGTATACGCTATCAGAAACTGTGATCTTCTTAACCGTTTCTGGAGTATATGTTAACGATTTAAGATAACCTCGGATAATTTATATTTTGTCTTGATTTAACAAATTTGTTATAATATTTATTAATTGATTGTTTATGTTGTATGTTATATTATATTTAATTGTATATTACATTTCTTTGATGAATTAGATTAGTCAATTTAGAAATATTGTTAGAGGATTTCTCATTTAATTTATGATTTATTAAGCAATAGCTTATTGCGGTTGTTAATTCATTGAATTACTGAGAATCCTATGTCATGTGCTGGGTGGTGTGGTTTATTTGTTGTGTGGGCTGTCTCTTACGGGATGTGTACTCTATGTGTGACGGTGTGTGAAAGGGGCTCTGTGTGCGTGGGTGGGCGCGATGGTCTATATGTGTGTGTGTGTTGTGTGTGGTTGTGTGTGCTGTGTGTGTTGTGTGGGCTGTGTGTTGTGTGATATGTGTTGACTGCTGTGTATGTTGTGTGATGTGGTATGTTTTGTGCACTGTGTGATGTGGTGTCTGTGAGCTGTGTTTATGCTGTGTATGTGTATGTTGTGGAGTGTGTGTGGTATGTATTGTGTGTAAGGTGTGGCCTGGGTGTATATGTGTGTTTGGGCTGTTGTACGTGAAGTGTGATTTTTGTGGTGAAGTGTGTTGTGTGTATTGTGTGTTATGTGTGTATGCTGTGTAAAGGCAGAAACAAAAAGTGCCGGCCTTCCTCCCTACACATTTTTTATATTCATTTCGCTTCTAATGTAATGTTATCTTAAGGTGATCATATGTGCTATAGATCACCTTGCTCTATACATATTTCCTATGTATATTTAGCTATTAATCTGATGTTACTTTAAGACCATCTGAGCTACAGATCCCTTTTTGTTGATACATATTTCCTATCTGTATTTAGCTTGTATATATTGGGCTTAAAATTTGATTCGGAAGGTGGTATGTGGAAACTTGGAGAGAGTCGTATTCTTGTGAAAGACAAACTGATTAAAGTTGACGAGAGAACGTACCAGAAAACAGGTGGATTACTTGATTTTCTCTTCAAGACTAATCCATCGAAATACACAAAAAAAGATGAAGAAGTCTTTTTACATATTTTACTAAGATCTAATGTACTGAATCATTATTTTGAATCGCGAAAACGTGGTAATCGTTTTGCAAAGTATATGTATGTCAGAAAATCATTATTAGACAAATATTAGACAATGGTAATAAAATACAATAATGCAATTGTAAGCGAAGAAAACTTTAGCGATAACGCGATTAACTGTAAATATAATGATGACATTAATCCTACTCCAGATAGCAATGAAAACATGAAAAATAACTCTAATGATTCCGGGTACATGTCTGCAAATGAAAATGAAGAAGAGAATTCGATTCTTCGGTGGCAATAGACGGTAAAAAATTATAAAGAGATCAACACCTTCAATCTATTTGAGACATTCATATAGTAATTCACCGTTCACGATGCTAAAACGTATTATTGAACTGTAACATCACTTTGAAAATGAAAACGAAATATTAAAAATATTCCGCTGCTACATTCCGCTGAACTTCCGCTGCAACATGAATCTATGGTATACATCGATATATTTCGGCTTTTATTTCCAAAAGTTTCCACTAATATTGATGCTGTTACCACCGAAAAACATTGATTCTCTATAAAACTTAGTGTACACAAGCATAACCATTCATTTCATATTCAATACTGGAGCTGAGTACAACTTTTATACTGGAAAAAAATATTTGCTTGGAAAAATGGAAAAATGGAAAAAATATTTGCTTTGGAATGTTATCAATAGCATTGCTGCTGTTGATATATATGGAGCCTGAGTTAGAGGCTGAATATATGGAGCCGCATCAAATTCAGTTTATATCTGAATTTTTACCCATAATCGATATACTCATAATCATCTAGCAGAATTTTTGAATTTATTACCAAAATCCATAACTCTAGATCTAAAATTTATTTGTTACTTAAAATGTTACGAACACTATTTCCCATTATATTAATGTATTTTTTAGTTTCATACCATCCAAATTGCATTCCAAACGGATAATTAGTTGTATCAAAACGTGTTTATACATTTGAACTGAAAATGATGTATCACTTGAAACGAAACACCGGTATTTTTTAAGTAAATTTGTATGAACCAAATATATATCAATTAACTATGTCGGGATTTTATGGATTTATTTGAATCGTGAATATAGTAAGAATTTTGAAAAAGATTTCTAACATTTGTTCTGCTGGTCTATTTATTTTGAAAAAATAATCACCTTTTCTAATTTATATCTAGACTTGCGCCTGGATTAATAAAAACATCAGCGCATAAAACTACTTATTATACGCAAACTCATCATATGTATATAACTATATCTAATGTATAAAATTGTTGTAGACAGGTGACAAAAAATTATTTTTGGTCACCAAAAATGGTTTGGACAATTTTTGGTGACCTGTCTACAACAATTTTATACACTAGATATTACGTGGCCAATACAACGATATTCAAAAAAGTAATTATATAATTATAGTATTTATTTACACAAAATTAAATATTAAGAAAGAAAATATATACCTTTAAGAATGAAATTTCATTTCGCCGTAAAACGAAACAAAAGGGCTTTTATTTATTTAATATAATTTTATTCGAGGCTACCTTTATTTCGAAAGATAAAAACTTTTAACAATTAGTTGTGTATATTCAGTTTTATTCAAGACTTTATTTCGAAAGATAGACACTTTAAAACAATTAGTTTCAATTTATTTTAAAAGACTTATGATTTATTTTAAACAAAATGAAGAAATAATATGCACACATTTTTAACAATGAGTCATTGTTTTGAAAGGGATAAAAATTTACTGAATCATCATATGTGTGAATTTTTATGTTTTGTTGAAATGATTACTACTTAGCTTTAACAGATTTCGATTTAGAATAGTGCCTATTTAGTCCGTTTGCGTGGCAACTAAAATAGTCCAACATGCTTCTTTTGCGCTGAAGGGCTAATCTTAGGGCAGCGCGAATATGATTTTTCCAGTTTTTAGGTCACTAGGAGAGGGAGTTAACTACCTCAGACGTATAGACTGGCAAGGAGAGCCAGATAGATTATACTGGGGCCGACAGATGGAGAGTGTACGCTGGACAATACATAAAGGGTGACCAGGGCGCATATAGAGAATGGAGACAGGGGACACTAGAAGTACCTTTGGTACACTGGAAGTACGCCAGTGGATCGTTGAGGAGTCATCTAGGGTCGAATGTTTGAAGATATTTGATAAAAGTAGACAACCAATAATACAGGAATATACATTTACCAATTACTAACATCAGAAAATACCAGTTCATCAGAAAATACCTAATAACATAACCTCAAATTCAAACGACCCACATGCAGAGCAGATACCACCACGTAGGCCTCGTAGCAGTCCTCGAAGGAGCCCCCAACACCACTGAGCAGCCCAGATCCTCAAAGGACTCCCCAGGCCACCAAATAGAGCAGGGTAGGGTTGAGAGCTGGCCGCAAGGCCCCACCCCTTGTCGCGTAGACCTCAGTGCGCAGGCGTCAAAGCCAAAAAATTCAAATCTGGTCTTTCGCCATATTGCTTTTGCTGCTAATCATATTTCAGTATTTTCAATAGATTGTGTTTATGAAAAAATTTGTACCACTCCTATTCATTTGATTGATTACGCCCCTGGTAAAAGCTAGGAACTTTTCAGAAACTTGGAACTTTTAGTCACAATTATAGTGACTTTAGACCCGCCATCTTGGATATCAAACGCAAAGGAAGTCGAATATTTATGTTAGACTCCACAAATGACAGCCTGGCGTCATCGCGACTTTTTAGAACGAGTTAAGGCAACATCTTGGCGTGTGATTTGAAAGAACGGTCTGCAACTACTGGAATTATTGAACATAAGGGATTGTAAAGAGGAACAAAGTAGTATAAAAGTAGGCTGATTCTTTCGATTTAAAATTAACTGCTAGCCTTATACCAAGTATAAATGGAAGTGAAGAAATGAAGAAGTTCTAAGGAAGTTTATAGATTCTGTTTTATTGTACGACACATGTTGAAAGAAGAAGTAGGAGATTATTAACAAATTTTGTGTTGAAATGTACATAGTCGGAAAATGCTAAGCTGAGGATAAAAAGAAGCTTATGATTCTAATTTAGATTTGGTGCAAGATATTAAATATATTTACTTACCAAAAGAGAGTGTGTCTCCGCTGATGAAGAAATTGCAAAATATAAAACAAGGGATTTCCAGTTTGCATGAATTTGGAGGTTGTATAGAAATACTGTTAAGTAAACTGTAAACCATATCACAATCAGATAATGGAGAAACACAAAAACTGTGGTATAAAGCAAATGAAAGTGTCGCTATAAACTCGTTTATCTCGGGGTTAAATAGTAAAGAGTTAAAATTAATTGTTCGAGCTCATAATTGTCAATCTATTAGGAAAGCGATACGCACATAATGAAATGAGAATGAGGCTGTGAAAACCGAGTTTTCACAGAAGAAACTTATTTCTTTAATAATAATGCGAGAGGCACGTATAACCGTTATTAATGTTTCAAACAAAATGGGTTTGTTCAAATAGAAACAATACTAGTTATCATACTAATAAAAAAGCTGAATCAACAGCTAATATAATAAGCAGATTAGTAAAGCATAGCAATTAAATGGCAATAATAATGTAGAATATTTGTTGAGTGGTTTGAATCTAATCCAAGTCACTTTGTATGATAGAAAATATGTGGATGTGTTGTGTATGTGTTTGCGTTGGATAGTGGAGCGTTAGGTCTGTGATTAAGAATTCTTTATTGGTTTACGATGACATTGTAAATATAAGTAATAAAGTTCGTTTGTAAGGTTTGGGTGGAAATCTTGTTAGTAAAGGAATAGTAGATATTTCTTTTGGAATTCAGGATAGAGTATTATCTCAAAATTTTCATGTCATCGATAAATTGTCGGATGATGTAAATGGTTTACTAGGGGTAGATTTTTTGGAGAAATATGGTGCCCTGTTAGATTTTGAGAATTTTAGAGTGTCTTTTAAAGCGATTAGGTTTGATACACATTTATATTTTCCGCAGGAGAACTGTGTATGCATTCCTGCTCGTTCAGAGAAAGTTTTGATGTGTTCTTTTGAACAACGATCAAAGTCCAAAATAATAGTGTTACCGGCACAAATTTCAGGAGTTTTTGTTGCGAGAGGTTTAGTGTGAAACTTGTAAATGGGCTC
This sequence comes from Adranes taylori, assembly GCA_009867245.2. Taxonomy (NCBI): domain Eukaryota; kingdom Metazoa; phylum Arthropoda; class Insecta; order Coleoptera; family Staphylinidae; genus Adranes; species Adranes taylori. Next base: position 10,993 of record WYDF02226093.1, read on the forward strand.
CTATTAGAATTTTGAATGTCAACGGGGAACAGAAAAGTATCGAAGAGTTTTCAACCAGAAACAGAAGAAGTTTCATATTGAAGCTGATCATAAACCGTTGATTTATTTTTTGGAATGACAAATCCGTCAAGTAGGTTGACCAAATTTAGGCTAACATTGGAAGAATTGGATTTCACAATTTCATACGTAAAAGGGGCTGAAAATGTAGAAGCAGATAGTCTTTGTCGAATTAAACTTGATTGTGATGAAGTAAACAATTAATCGTAAGAAACACTAGTGTAAACGTTCTTACGAGAGCACAATCGCGGAAAGCCAGTTCTACTATAAAGAGGGATTTGGATCAAGAATAGGGTCCTAGTAATGTTCTGGATAATTCTGAGGGGAGTTTAAATATATCAAGAGTCGTAGACTTTTTGAAAAAGCCAAAAGGAGCTGCCAGTGAATTCAAATGAATTTAACAAGTTTGCAAAAATAGATAACGTAATTGTGAATGATTGTCAATATGAATTAGTGTTATTTGATAAAAATAGAAGCGTATTTTTCATAAAGAACAGTGTTGAAAGACAATTATCTGACTTCGTGTGATATCGTACACATTTTTTGATATTATGTAAACAGCTACCATTATCATAAGTTTCTATATGCAAAAATTAAATAGAAAATCCATTGATTAAAGATTTAGTTCATTTCACTTAAAATAATAATAGAAGAATGAAAGATTGTAATAATGAGACTCAAATAATAATAATACCTGATAATGAAATTATTTTGGATCCTGCTACAAAGAAGTGCAAACTGAATGATTTTCATATGGTACCAACAAGATATGGCGCACATGGGGATACAGCGAATGTGGAAGACTAAAAAAGAGGTATAGTCGATCGAATATGATAGATGATATTAAGGAGTTTGTCGGCATACACTTGATAAGTATGGCATATCAACATCAGAGTTTGGGGGTGTTGAAAAATCACATCAAAATTTTGCACATCAAAACTTTGCAGCCTCTAGAGTCTTTCCAGCAACTCTTTTGCTCTTCGTGGGTGATTATTATAATAATTATCTGTTTAGCTATTCCCAAATTATGACAGATTACCAAGAGTTTTGGCATTTTCTGACCTTAAACTATCAAAACTCCCAAAGGAGCATGTTATATATTTAACATTAATAATTATATGTATTTTGGCGTGATCTCCATTCTTGGAAATTATTTTTTCAGAACACTGAAACACATTTGTTTAATGTACAATTGATTTTTATTGAGGCATATACAAGAAAAGAATATTACAAATGTGTATTATAAAATTGCAAGTGTATAAGTTATATCCATTTAGAAGAAAGTTCGAAACAGCTTTACGGTAGTCCATTTATTTACCATAAATCTATTTTTCTGTCTTGCAACAAACTTTGCTAGGACTACAACTGAAAATTATAGAGGACAAATATGCTAAGTAATGCAGGGTTCATGGAAATTAAAGTATAGCTTAATCTCTAATACCAATGACTAACTTAAGACTGAAAACTATTAATCAAGAGTAAAGGCATTTATTACGTCAGGGTGACAAATTATGTATGTATAATTCCTTTAAGAATTATAAAATTCGCAATCTTTTAACTAAGTCTGTAAACGCATTTGCTCTAAGTACAGTGCTGTCTAAGAGCTGTCTGACTTGCTACAAACGCAATTTAGTTATAATTATAAATAAAGCTGTACAATATTACTATCTATGACATTGTCAATCGGAACATAAGTATTAAATGTGTCAAATACTTTGATTATAATTTTAAAAGCGTCTTAAACTATCAACTAAAACTATACGTTAGTTCTTAGTTTTTGTTTAAATTTTTAGGTGATATGTGCTAAGTGTTTAAATGGTTTCACGAATTCAGTAACTAGATTTAAAATCACTCTCTTTCCTTTGGGGTTCATATGACCAGTGCGAATTAGAGAAGGATCAAAAACAAGTTTTTCAATATTAAACTTGTTTAAATTTCGTGTAGAACTAGTTTCATATTCATTGAAACTTTCTATCTGTATTGAACCTAATTTGTGATTTAATGACTGCTATGAGAAATTCAGGACAGTGATTCCTGGCAGTCGATTATAGTGTTACTTGCAAGTTTGTCGTTCGCTAACATGTTCCTTATAAATATTATCAGGGGAGGTACTTTACATTTGCTTCTGACGAGCTAAAATTTTGTAGTGAGTTTTTCACTTTAATCACTATTGATTTGTTTTTCAAATACAAGTACAAAAACATTTATTGCCAACTTATAAAGTCAATTACATATTAATTAGTGAGAACGCGTACTAGCTATTTTACGAGAACGCTTATTAAAAAAAATAACGTACACTTTCTGAGGTCTACAAGAATGTGCTTGACCAACTTAATTAACATGTTGTCCGTAGCGGGCTCAAATTAAGTTTTGGGAAAGGTTTCAACTCATTACATATGTACTACTGCCGATTGCTTCGCTTTAGTTTTGAGCATTAGGTCTCTACAAAAGTGTGGTTAATAATAATACTTTTCTCGTTTGTGGCTCGTAATTAGGAGATAGTTTAATTACTATGGAGCTATCGCTGGATCAACGTGTTCTGAGTGAAACGCACACAGTTTAATGCTAAGTAGATAAATCTCGCGTTATTGTAACAAATCATCAGTCCTTATAGTAAACTTAACAATAACAATGTATACGTAATATTTAACTAAATACATGAAAAGTGCATAGTGTACATCTTAGTATAGCACACATATGCGTTTCACTTTATTTCGTTAGAACAACTATGATACTACATATTGAAAATTCATCGCATTTGATCTCGACTAATATGTATCAACGTTCTCTTGCTGTTAATATATGTCACAATATTAATGGTATCAACTATAAACATGAATTTGTCGTCGGTAGCTCATGTAAATACATATTTATTATAATACTTGTTGACATTGAATATGATGATATGAACGTACTATAAATTTTGAGTACAATATCTACGCACTAATTTGCATAGCTAATTTGTTTCTCTAAATATATTTTGACAATTAATTTAATTATATATTTTTTAAGATGCATCTTGAATTATAGAAAGTTTATAGTCTTCTGTTGTCTTCTGACAGCTTGGTAATTCATCCTGTTCTAGTAAGAGTAGTTTTCTTTATTAAATGGGATACAGGACCAAGTACATAGAATTTTATTTCCTTTTATTTATGATCTTTAGAATTCTGTTTCTTTGCTTTTAACGTTATGCTATTTAGAGGATTCCTTTATTAAAATGGACTACCGTAACAAGCGTATACTTTACATTTACATAAAAAGTTTATTTTATTCATAGCAGTCCTGCAAAATACTAGGGAGCATAAGAACCATGATTCATATTCTCCAGGTATTCCACTAAAACGATATTTATTTATAAAATATCAATATCTTGTATACCATCGTTAAGCGGAAGTATTTTAGAGTATGAGCTTCAAAATATGTTTTGCGTATCCCAATGTTCTCCGTCCCAGTGTTCTTCAGTCTACGTATCCAAGTGTTTAACTGTTTTTATATATCACTTTTCCACGTAAAAGAAACATCTGTTACTTCCATTTCTTTACCTAAATCATCCTGCTGCTTAATTCTTTGACTTCAGCAGAACGAGCGCATACATACTACGCCACGATTTCTTCGGCACTATTTTAACAAACACAGATTTCATGTCTAATACCAGCAAATTTCATGTCTAATACCAGCAGATTTCATGTCTAATACCTTAGATCTATATATATTGCTTTAATACGTATAGGTATATGAAAGATAGTATTCATGTTTTGAGAATTTTTCCTACTCCACCTAAGTACGATTCGAATTTAAATCAAAGAAAATAATTTACCTATATGAATTTCAAAGAGGTGGTCATAAAGAACAATTTGCCACAAAAACAACTTTTTACCAAAAAAAATGTTTCTTGTTAAAAATGTAAGAAGAAGTTCATTTTAGGTGAAAGGTGAAAGGTACGTACGTGTGGATGTACGTTCAAAAATTACTCTTTACTTATTGGACCAATGATGGTGCAAATTGATAGTCAGGTGCACACAATTGTTCCGCAAGAGCTGCTTTTGCATTTGCTTAATAAATCCAAGGTGATGGAATTGCACCATTTTTTTTTCTTAAAAAATTCTGGTTTTATATTAAGAGGTTAAAAGTTTGCAAGCATAAAGTACCTCGTACTCTGCATCGAGTACCATGTTGCTCAGTTGGTTTGGTAGAAACGTGGGGAGATGGAAAACGGAGAGGAGGTAAAACAGTATTTACCAAAGGAATACAATTGGAAATGATTAAGGAACAGCAAGTGGGGGAATAATTACGGCGGTGAGAATAGGGATGAGTGAAAGGAATGAAAGTTATGAGGAATGGGAGAATTATAGTTGACGGGAAAAAAATGGATGATTGCAATTTTGTATGTGAATAAAAATTTGGAAAAGTTCATGATAAAATGAGCTTAAGGTTAAAAGAAAAGAAAGAGGAAGTTGACTTATTGATGATATTAGGGGACTGGAATGTGAGAATAGGAGAAGTTGGTTTTGAATATGTGAGTAATGATAGTGAATGTGTCGACAGGAATCCAAAAGATAAAGTTGTGGGTGCGAGGGGAACGAAATTTACGGAATGGATGGACAAAGAGGAGTAGGTGGTTGGTAATTGTTGTATGAGAGGAGAGAGAATGGGTAAAATTACATTTAGAGGACATGGGACAGGGTCAGTAATTGATTATGTATTAACGAATGAGGGAGCGTGTGAATTTGTTGAGAATATTTTCTAGTTCCTTCAGGGAAGGAACTAGAAAAGGGGGAAAGATATGGGGTAAGAGAAAGCAACTCTAGATGGGATAATGAAGATAAAGGCAATTTCAAGACATATTAGAACATGAGAAATGAGAGGATATGAAAAGTATAAAGGAAGTGATGCAAGGGATAACGAGAAATATTAAACGGAAAATGTAAAGCGATAGGAAGAGAAATAAGGACGAATGGAGTGGTTTTGATGAAAAATGGATTAAGGGGAAAATGGTGATGGAGGTGTTGAGGAGGGTCAGACAAGGAGAACTGGAATGGCAGGAATGACAAAGAGCAGTTGGTGGTTGATAATGGTTGTATGAGAGAAGACAGAATGGGTGAAATTACGTTTAGAGCATATGGGGGTGGGTCAGTAATTGCTTCTTTAACGGTTATATTTTGTCTGGTATGTATAAGTCTTTTATATTTTGTATTGCCCTTCTACTGAAGCTTTGCTACATTTTGCTAACGTACCGCTTCATATCGTGTGTTACGCTGTCTACCCATGTAAGCCCCGTAGCGATTTCCTGTAGCCTCGCAGGCTCTAACCGTCTGTACAGCCTGGCTTCTCGCTCACGTATTGCTGACACGCTTGCTCCTACATTGCGGTTGACTAATTACCGATATTCATTAATTGTTTTCTGCACAACACAATTTTGCTAACGCTACTATTGCTTAACCCCGAAACAAACTATCAATGTTGTTTATATTTTAACTTGTTAATAACATTTAGTCACCGTTTTTTCTTTACTTTCACGACATATACGGCAATTTGCTTAATTTATAAATAACATTTCAGCTAGCCTGCATGCGAGTATCTTGTATTAATACTTTCATTTAATCATTTACAATTTGATTATTACAAAATGAATAAAGAAGTGCGAAAGGAACTGATAGGATTCCAAGTGAAGTTTGCAGATGTATGAATAGAAAAGGAACTGATGCAATACTAAAGGAACTATTGAAATTTGGAATGGGTGGTAGAGTATAGCAAAAGGATGGAAGGATAGGGAAATAATCCCGATATATAAGAGCGAATGTGGAGAATTATAGAGGGATTGCAATTATGAGTGGAGTGTATTGGTTGTTTGGAAGGATTATATATCTGACGTAATGGTTTGAAGTAAGGAAGGAAGTAAGACAGGAATGTCCTATGAGTGAAAGCTTGTTTCATATATATATATATATATATATATATGTATATCAGATTTGATATATATATATATATTTATATTTGTTTTATGTAAGATGTAACAAAACATAGATCGTCCAGTATATCGTAGATGGTGTGGCGATCACGTACACGAATTTTTAACTTTCCTATTCATCTTTCCTCTTCTTATATTTATTCTCATCCCACTGCCTCCAAACCCCTAGCAAAATTCTTTCTCTCATATCCTCAGCCACATACTCTGTTCCCAATTTATTTACACTTTCCTCATCCTTTTTTAACCTCTCCTTCCGTGCTTTCATTCCACATTTCATCGCTCCACCGGTTCAACTACATAAACATCCCACCAAAATTCATTACGTTCATTTCTTCCTCTTATTAACCTCACACATTCTCTCTATACTTCTCTGCCCCTTACATACCCCCCACCCGCGTTTTTCAGACTTACCATCTTTTAACTCCATATACGTAATTGTTAAATTCATTCCTGCAACACAGTCTAATTCCTTCCTGAATTAGACTTTTCCACACCTAACACCCTTTTCATTTACTTCATTCTCATTTCTTCAATTTTCTTTTTTTTTCATCGATTATACTTCAGCCCCATAAAATATTATGCTTCTCATACATATTTTTAAAATCATCATCCTCATTCACCAAAATTCTCTTTCCATTCAAACGCCTTTCTTTCTGGTATCGCTTCAAACGCTTTTTTCGCTAACATTCTAATGCGCTAATTTCCAGATCCATTTCTACTTATCATTTCTACCTAAAGATTTTAAATTCCCCTACTCTGATACGTACGTTGAGCGATGTATTTCACTCATAGTAATAGCGGTATAGGAAAATGCGTTTGATTAATACATTGTAGCAGAAATCATATTTGTATATTTCTTTCATTTTTTGCCCAGACATGGATTGAATAAATATTATTTATAAATGCATTTAAATTTAATAACTGGCTTTATCCTAGTGCGATGTTTTTACATAATATATTTATTTAATGAATTTTAATTTATGTCTCGTAAAGTGATTTGTTACAGAACTCTATGTATGTAATACGTATTTCATTCAACTACAACTTTTTGTAGCCGTTTTATATACAACCCTGCATATTATTTTGCAAACTGTCCTGTTAGCATCATAATCTTAGATCCGACCAGCGCAGGCCTTCAAAGAGTCCAAAACATAGCTCTGAAGTAGCTCAGGCTCCCAGCAAGTATTCGAAAGAGCCCCTAGGCTTCCCATACAGAACAAAAGCTGGCAGCTTAAAATTTAAGATTTTATATGCAATACAAGATCTACTTAAAAAGGTTTTCATTCAAAAAATATATATTATCGAAAATTTCCGAAACAGTATACCCAGAGCCATCTAGCGCTGAACTTACAATCCAATATACAACAGAAACCTGCAAAAATTTAGGAATCTGCCAAATTTACTGTTAAAAATTCGCCTAGATATGCAACCAACTATAGACGTCTAGTCAGTCAGGCAATAAGTAAATTAGAGAACAAAAATTGTCAGTTAGCCATACAGTAGGTTAGAGTGTTTTGCTAAGTTAAATACATAATATTAATATATGTTCCTAACAAATTTAACTTTAGGAACATATATAAGACTAAGACCTCAATTTTGTCAATGTCAAGAATTGAATCTGTTGATCCAACTTCGGGTAATAAAAAAAACTTTAAAACTTTAGTAACATTTTTATATATTTTGTTAGTCCTTGGGATTTTCTTTAAAACAATACTTAACATGAGACGATGAAAGCTTCAATTTAAGTTGTTCCAAAGATATTGCCCCTAATACTTTAGGAATTCTCTATTGGTTGCGGCAAACGTAAATAAATGTACAAAACGCGTAAGATAAGAGAAATAAAATATTTCATTATATTTTGCATACGGCAGAGTTTCATGTATTTAGTGAACTAGTTAACCATGTTTACACCGCAATTTTATTTAAAATTTAAATAACACTGCAAAATTAAACAGAATTTTTTACGTATATCATATGTGAAATGAGTTTGAACCTCTCCCTAAATTATAATGTGGGCCCGCCACTAACAAAAATATCTATTAAATTCTAGAATCACCGTCTTATAGAATTTATAAAACCTAAAATATTTTTACAATGATTTTCGAATTATGATTTTTGCCAAACTTTCGCTTTATTTTTGATAACTTGACAACATCGCAAAATTATTAAATTATAAACATTATACTGTATGAGAATTCCAACGGTAATTAATACTAAAAAAAATATATAGTGTTCCATTTAAAAAACTAATTGCGGACGTTATCCTACTTTATGTATTCACCCTGTATATTTCAAACTATTTTAGGATCATGCACAATAATGAATGAAGCAAGTTTTGTTTGATTGATTATTTCCTATTATCTAAATTAAGCGAGATAATGGGCTTCCTCACACTAATGGGCCATCCCCGTACATCGTTCAGGGCATAAATCGTGTGCACCCGCGTACCAAATGTTATTCAACTCAGTCCAATAGGTTAAGACGTGCAGACATCTATCCTACGTACGTACACACAGCCATTGAAAAATGCAAGTAGTTCCAGGCAGTCCTTTCAACAACGCCTCCCAGTCTCCAAGGAATTGTTCCAGACTCGCTCTAAAATGGTACCCATTCCGCGGAGCGGTATTTTGGTGTCTACCATAAATAGTTTGGTGGTTTGACATATGTCATTTGAAAATCCAAATTTTTTTAAAATCTGTTAGGTGTAATTTTCTCCGACGTCTGCGCACAGGGGTCATGGGGTCAGCGTGGGGGGCTCTCGGTTTGAATTTGAGGTTATGTTACTACTTATTTTTGTAATTGGTATTTTGTTGTCTCAATAGTTGGTAATGTAGTTCCTTGTACTATCGGTTGTCTACTTTTAACGAATCGTTTCAAACATTCAACGCTAGATGGCTCCTCACCAACCTACTGTCCGTGCTGTACTTCCAGTGTACTTTATGTACTTCTAGCCCACTCTTTCTCCCTTCTCTGTGTCCGCTCTCTATCTGCCTCATTCGTAGTTTTGAAGTTATGTTTTAGTTTTAGTATTTGATCGATATTTGATATTTGCGGGAGTCCCCCGATTTGCAAATATCTTGCAAGAATTTTAATTTTATTTTTCCTATTACTTACTGTTATTTATTTTTTTTCGGTTTGTAGCGTGCACCTCCAAAGAATCTCAACTTCAGCATCATTAAAAAGACAACGTCACACACGAGATTCTTCTTAGGTCAGATGTCACGTAACGATCTCTAAACAATAGAGTAAGTCCATACGTCATGGTCGGGTCGTGTGACCGAAGTAAACTCAAAGTGCCCAGGATTACGGCCTTTTGCACCTTACTTGTTAATTCTTCAGCTATGGTCTCGCAAGTCAGTATGATCTTAATATAGCTTATAAGGGAGGAGCCGGCGCCTCCGATGACTCCAATGAAAATTCGGAACATCTCGCGCTTAGTGGAATCTAATTACACAATTTCAGGTTTGTTTGCGGCTATTTGATGGGGTGTAGGAAAACCGTAGTTCCAAAATAATTTGGCGGCGTCATTTTCAACTACGATCTCAATATCCTTAAAGACGAAGGGTGCAACCGAGTCTTTGTCTATACCGTAAGAATGTCGCAGATATAAAAATATAGCACTTTTAAGGCGGCATTATGGCGCTGGATGTATTTTGTTCTAGCATACCCCGGGCATGCGGAAAGTATATGAAGTAGCATCTCTTGTTGAGACCTGCATGCTCGGCACGGCAGTTCGTATCTGCCACCTTTAAGGCCATTATATTCTTACGGAAGACAAGCCTATTTATGACAGCATCTTGGCATGGAAAAATAAATCCCTCAGTTTCAGATCGCAGGCAAGCAAATTTCACGAAGCTGAATGTTAAACGTGGTGATAGCTCCAATTGGGCGATGATATTATAAAAGTGTGCATGCATAGGTTTATCCCGATGGAGTTGTTTGAAAATTGCCAATTCTGATTTTCGAACTACCTTTTTGGCAGCCTTGATGTCTAACTCCATCACGTTCCTTGCTTCACCACTATTAGCCTGCATATCTGTTGAGAACGATAGTCCAAGGGATTCGGACGCTTTTCTTGCAGCCTTA